>VYZT01027474.1:2406-43894 GCA_013400735.1 Pomatostomus ruficeps | reverse complement strand
ACCAAACCAAAACCACAGAGATGGATGGTGAAAAGCTGCTAGAATTACTAGAGAATGGGGAACTACCCTGGAGAGGAGACTGGAAGAGAGTAACTCATTTCATCTAGAGAAGTGAAGTCTGAAAAGGGGTATTGTGAATGACTAACAAAACATTGGGCAAATATGCAGGGAGAAAAGGAAAAGGATTCCTTAAACTAAAGGACAGTGCTAATGTAAAAACAAATGGGTGCAAGTGGCTGATGTTTCCTGTTAATAGTGATACCCTTGAATGTCTTTCCAGTGGGAGTGGTGACAGAAAAAACCTCCATGTTTTTAAGATAAGTGACTGATGCATTGTGGTGGCAATTACATTTTTCAGTTAAAATTATTAAGGGTTTAATCAGCATCTGGAGGCTCCATGTATCACAGAGCCACGATATTCACCTTAAACTGAGAAACATTAGTTGAAGCATTTGCCTACAGCAAGATGTTTCTGAGCTAACAACAAATCACAGAACCAGGGAAATTCTTTGAAGAGATAAACTATCAACATATATACTTATCTTTTCAAGTTGAATTTATTTGCATTTGCTTCTGCACTTCACTTCAAAGTGAACCAGAGAAATTCTCACATAAACAGCATGTTTTAAATTAATGTTGGATCTAATGTGAGTGTGTGAATACTAATATTCAAAATGAAACTGCGGGTAAAGACATACCATGTGTTGCAGGTGTCCCAAATAAGCACAAAGTATTTTAGTTTGAAAACAATACATGGGCAAGAATTGTTTCCAGAGGTTTCAGAAATTCGTTTAGTGCACAATTAAAAGCACAAGAATCTGCTCTTTCTTCAACAATGCAATTAATCAAACTATTGAAAACAAGTAGTTTTCTAAGTTCCTATCAAGTAGAAAAAATGCAGAATATCATGGGGTCTGAAATTAATCATCTTTCTGCTTCTTTTTTCCAGGTTCTACCTGGATATGAGAATATATATTTTGCCCATTCCAGCTGGTTTACGTATGCAGCCACACTGAGAATATATAAGCATTGGAACTTCAATATAGTTGATCCATACACCAGCACCAGCCGTGTCTCATTTAGCAGTTACCCAGGTAAAGTCAAGAAAACCAAAGCAATGTAGATATTCAATTTGGCATGGACCACCATACTGTCTTGTAGCTGTCTTGTCTGTGAAAAGGATGTAGCTCAACAAGCCCTGGCTTCAATCTACCTTAAAACTTTTAGCCACCAAGAGAACAAAATGCCACCTTGAATTTTCTGTCTTGAACATGTTGTTGTTGTTGTCTTTTGTTGATTAATCACCTTCTGTGCTCTGAATAGTACTGGTTAAATATTTTACCACTGGCACAAACATGCTGCTTTGAATTCTGCTTGTGTAGTCTGCAGTCATCTCAAGTTTTTGAACTCCTCACCTTGCCTGTAGCACTCTCATGTTTGGTAATAACAATTTTGAGCACTTCTGTTTACCACTGTGACATGACTTGTGGTGTAATGGGATTATTACTGAGTATCAAACACTCGCTGTTTGAAAGTATATTGGTTTCTTTGATGTTGCCTGCAGAAGCCTTCAGTTGTTTTGTTGTTGATTTTTTTTTCTTCTCCCCTGCCACATCTTCCTCTTCAGCTTCTCTGTAAGCTGTTGCAGAAGGGAGTATTTTTTATGCTTATTTGGTGTGTTAATAATATACCCAGCCAAAATATTTAGAGTCTCTTTTGGGAAGATTAGGCTAAATGTTACAAATCACTAGCAGGTAACGTTTCAGTGGCAAAATATGTACTCTTGCTACAGAATAGCACCAAGAAATGGGAACTTGAAAAACCAAAGCAAATCTATAACTCTGTCTTAAAGTTGACATTGCATAAGTTTTTAGAAGTGAAATTTCAAGTTCAAAAATACCCAAACACTCAAGAATCTTCATAAAACGTTTTAAGTGAAGTAAGTACCATAGGAGACTATCTCATTCTCATGACATGTTGTTGGTTGATGATTTCAAAACGTGCTTTGTTGAGTTATGGTGCCTTATGCCAAGGGCAGGGGTCCTTTATGGGAGGGGCTCCTGAAACTGTAACTGCGAAAATGTTTTGAAAAACAGTTACATTCATCTCATATTGAAAACAGGCATTATCCTGTGGGGTTCTGACCCTCCTCAGTGACCCTCCTCAGGAATGTAATGTTTTCTGACAACTGAGATTTTTAATTTGAGGAAGGGGTAGAGGTAGTCTGAATGTCTGTTAAGTGTGCAGCTTTTCAAGAGCTTGGATTATTTGTGATTGCCTTGAAGGAATTTCACTCGCTTCTTGCAAGGAATTTTGCCCAGCCTGTGTAATTCGGTAGAAAGCAAAGGTTTCTGAGCTCAGTTCATCACATGAAGGTTCATAGGGTTATTCTGGCTCTCATATCTCTCAGCTGAAATGCTGATGATAGCATTACCCTTCACAAGAATGTGGCTCTGTTTAGCAGCTGTTGTGTGCTGCAGATTCAAAACTGGGATCAAGATCAGCCACACAGAGCATTTATTATTTTATTTTTAGTGGGTGTCTGTGGTGATGTCTTTCGGTTGTTCCTTTTGTGGATTCTTTGTATAAGGAAATAAAAATACTCTGTTTTTATGAGACTGATAAAGCATACTGTGTGGCAGGATACCTGAAAATCAGCTACTGCTTTGCTGAAATGTTTGGGGTCTGATTGATGTACAAAATCCCAGCGTGCTTCCCTGAGAGTGTTGAGGTCTGCGGAGATGGCTTATTTTAAAGCTTGCTATTGCTATGTGGACTCTGACATAGTGATGTGGGAAGGTGTACTTGTACCAACAAAACTGAGTGAGAACTGTTGCAAAGGATAGTTCCCATGGCTACAGTGAAGTTTGAGAGGCCTGCGGTGTGCAGAGTGTGCTCACTGGCTGCCTGATTACAGGGTGCTGTCACAAACACTAGACAAGCACGGTCCATTGACTGCAGCAAATTGCATTAGCTGTGGGTGTAGTTCACAGACTTGCAGTTTTCCATCGGATGAGTAAGCACTGGCCTGGTAATGCTCTAGGGACATCACGCAGGAAGGAGACAGCTGCCAAATTCCTCTCCTCCATGTTATGATGAAAGAGGATATTTCCAGAGCATCTGACCCTGGAAACTGCAGGTCCTGGCCATGGTTCAGCTCAACAATTGTAATGTCTCCCTGCATAAATGTTCCTGCTCTTACTCTCCATCCTGATAGACACTAAGAGCCAGTAAGAAAGGCCAACCTAGTAATCTCTCCTGAATAGTAATGTGATCCTATGAAGCTAGAAGTATTAACTTCTTGAGGAAACAGAGAGCATTAAAAGACAGGTGCTTTTCCAGGCCTTCAGTGACACTTAACTGAGTTACTCAAAGATTCTTGCCATCCAGTAAGACTGGATATAAAGTAAAACTATGCTGCTGTCCAAAAGCTCTGTCAGAAAACATTAAGGAGTCATTTGTCTTCTGAGAAGGAATGTGCCAAATCCGTGATTTATCCTGGGGTCACAGAGTAAAATTATCCATATTATTTCTTTATTTACTGAATTTCAAAAGACAGGCTACTAGATTGCAAAAATTAGTATTTGCTGTGACTCAGTTTAGAGGTTCTGAGGCTATTGACTAACCATGATTTGCATTGGGGTGTGCATTGTGGTACAGCTGGAGGGCCTTGCACTTCTTTGCTCATGTTGTGCTTGAGCATGTAGGAGGACAGGCAGGAATTACAGAGTCCATCCCAGCTTCCCCAGCATTATCAGTGTTCTGCCACCATGTGCAAGTGTCCATTGTTAACAGCATATCTTCTCTTTGCTGCTTTCTCCCTTTCACAGTAGCAGTAGTGCTGCAGAGGCACAGTCAAGTGGGAATTAATGAGAGTTGTATTCTCAGTTTTTGCAGAATGATTTCTTCACTTACTGCTCATTTCCACACTAACTCACCTTAAGCATCACTTGAACTCTGCTCATAGTCTTCGTCTGCAGAGCCGCACATAGGACAGTTCTGTGAATCTTTGGAAAGGAGGAATGTCTCTGAACTGAAAGCTTGAGCTTCATTGTCTTCTTCAAGCTCTGGACATAATGGTGAATCAATGCATAGCAGAGAGATGTTAAGTTGTACAGAGAATGTTACTGTCCCTCACAAGTGTTGAGTGAAGCTGTGCTCATTTGAGGGAGTAAGAAAGTGATGATAGAGACAAGGTGGGTGCTGTGTTTTGCACCACATATCTAGTGGTGGATCACACAGAAACCTGCACCTCTCCTCCCTCTGTGCCCCTTTCCTCCCCTCCAGTCACTTCTTTATACTGCCCATTGAGGCATTCAAAGAAATGAGCCAAACTAACTGATAAAATTTGCCATTTTCTTTGGATAGCAGGGAGGTTGCAGCTTCCAGGATTTCCATCCATTTGGATGGAGCTCTTTTGAACTCCATTTAAGAAGGGAATGTGCCATTTTGTCCAAGCACTCTGATTTGGATAGTGAACTACCTTCTCTGTGCTGAGCTGCAGTCTTTTAAAGTATGTTAATTTGATTTTAGCAGTTTAAACAAAACAGTTGAAGAAGAAGAGTTGAAGAATTTTACTTCTACCTTTCCTTCTCTGGTCTGCTATTGGGATCTTTCTTGGTTGAGCTAGGCTGTGATATGGGAGTAAGATGGTACAAGTTGTCCTGATGGATGACTGTACATGTGCTGCTTAGGCAGGAGAGGGAAGTAGTTTGTGTCCCTTGCTTTGAAGTAACCTGGTGTTAGTGCTGCATTATCCTTCCCCACAGCTTGAGGAAGAGCTGGGAGGAACAAACCATGGAAAGGGTGGTAGCCCTTGTTCTCAGGGATCCAGCTTGCTCATGAGGTATTGCCAGACCATTTCCTGCTTCCCTGCTTCCTTCAACATCTGTTTAAAACCTGGAGGGAAGCAAAGGAAAGTGTCTGGTGAACTTTGGAGATGAGAGACCAGAGCTAGAGTGTGGGGTGTGCTATTTCCTAGTGCCTAGGAGAGATGTGCAAGTGGAAGGAAGGCAGCTGATGGGTGTTCAGTCTTGACATGAGAAGCAGCTGCTGATTTTCTGCTAAACCAGAGAATACCTCTACTTTCCCATATTCAAGTGTGTTTATACACCAGAGAATTGGGCATCTCAGCCAGAAGCTACTCCCATCCCTGAGAGGTGGGCTAGACCTCACAGCTTTGACCTTCAGCCTGTAAAGCTGACCCTTTCTGCACTTGAATGAGCACAGTGACCTTTTAAAACACCAAAAAAGCTGATGCTGTCTGGTTCAGAAAGCTGCGCTCTACCCCTTTAGGAACAATAGCAGCCGGGAACATGCTGCCACCCACATGCTCTTTGATGTGCTGACTTTCTGGAGAACACTGTGGCTCAGATTGCAAAAAATACTTTGCTTTGCTTGGCTGATTAATGTCATGAGGAGTGAAAGTCCAGACTCTGAAAATTTCAGTTTTCCTGTGGCATTTGGAAACTGAATCTAAATGGCTCAGATCCAGAAGATGCAATCAGAAGTCCTTTTGCGTGTTTCTATGTGGATGTTGTCAGGTTCATTGGAGGGAGGGGTTAAAAAAAAATTGACTGAGTGTTCCTGACAAAAATGGGGGGTGGGTTTACAGAGCTGGTTTTACAGAAAAAAATAGAAGAAGCATACAGTGAGATAACACCTTCAACAGACTCTCATACACAGTTAGAAGAATGGCACATGAGGAAATCAAATATCTGCTGATACCTCTAGGCTTCTCTACCAAGGTTTTATTTTTGTGGATGTCTTTACCCTGGGTAAACTAGTTGCTTGTGCTATAGCTTCCCTTTGTTTCAGAGTTGTCTATGCCTTAAATCAAAATGGTAAATGCCATCTTGGAATAATTAGGCTAGTAATGGTGTATCATGGATGGCACGTTGTGTTACAAAACATTGCAGGATAAAACTTGGTAATACTAAGGCCCAGAAGGAAATCCTCTTCTTTTCAGCTTAGCTGAGCTTGGCAGTTTATTTGAATTCCAGAGTTCAACCTTCAGTAAATTCAGCATCATTCTTGTTCCTGGTGTTCCTCAAAGCACTTGCTTTGAGTCAAGTTTTTCTGTTTTATCTCAGCTGTTGATTGAAACAGAAGAAGGAAACTACCTGATTTGTTTCGAAATAGGACACTCAGCTCTGTCACCCACAGGAATTGATGCTCAATTTACATCACAATTGTTTTAACTATTTCAATTACTGTCTCTGTTTAGGCGAGCACCACTTGACTTGTTATGCAGCAGATCATTGCTGGAGTATCCCATGTCTCTTTATAAAATAGACTGGCAGAGCCAGGTTTAGGGTGCTTCTCTTGTCCTTACTTATTTGAGAGAGATCTCTGCTGATAATGTACATAATGTATTGACTCTCTCTCCATGAGTAAAATAGTAGCTGCCAGGGTGCTCTGTCTGTTCTATACTGGTATGTTTTTAGAGAACAGGTGACCACAAAGTGTATTTTTCTGGGTATGTTCTAATTTGAGAACTTGCTACTTTAAAGAAATTTTGCTGAAATAGAGCCCTTAAACATTACTTTTGCTTGAAGGTGGTCTGCCTTTTGATAAAAGCCCAGGAGTAGAAGGCAGAGCTAGGTTGTCTTTCTTGCTGTCACAGGTTGGTGACCTTTGTTTGCAGAGTGTGTTAATAAAGCTTGCTGTAGAAGATTTCATAGAGGAACTCAACTATTAAGCTGTTGCATAGCACTTTAGCATTTTGTACTCTTTGAAGACTGATGCTATTAAAAACTTCTTAACAAGAGTCTAGGTTCTGTATGACTTCCCCATCAGGAGCTAAGTTAACAACCTTTCTTCCCCAGCCTGGCAGCCATGTATCTGCTGAGTAATCTAAAAGCCAAGTTATTTCTGCTGTACAAGTCGTCCCCATGCTGTCTAAGGCATAGCTGACCTTTGCAGTTCTGTGTGCCACCTCCTGGCAAAGGATTTGCAACTGGACCTGGTACTTCTGTTGGCACGTAACCTGGCAGGGAGTCCTGCCCACAGGTCCAACACTATATTGACTTTGCAGAGCTGGCAGGCATAAAAAAACCCAGTGACAACATGTCAGAAAGAGGAGTAGGTAAAGCTTCTCACATACAGGATGTGGTTTGTGATTTAAGAGATGCCTGTTTCTTGGAGATGCTTTTAAAAATACTTGGATGGGAAAAGATTAAACTAGCAGGAAGGTTTTTCTGCTTGATTGAGTACAGAAGGGGTTATTTAAAGAATTTTTTTTCAAATTAATTAAATTAATTTCTGTTGTCTTTACAGAGTAAAAATCTAAAACTGAAACTGGTTGATGAAAATGTCTTTGTGGAGTTTATACTTTGCTTTGGTTTTCATTGATGAATTTTTATGGTTTTTTAGTTCATTTCTTTGTTAGAAACAAAGACTTGATAGGCGTTTAGTGTATGTAATCCTCAGCTTAAGACGTAGGTTGATTTACGGAGATGCTTCCAAGCTTGGCATACAAACACAAAGCAAATGCTTTAGACAAAGAATTAGGTGTCTTGAAAGTGTGACAATTTCTCATTTCAAACTGTGTTGACAGGTGGGCTTAAAGCCCTTGCAGAAGTTACCGCCTTGTCTTTAATCTTTGTACGGTTTGATTTTACACACACATGCGTTGACTCATCCATATCCTCATAGCTTGTCTCTCTGTTTTGTTCTGTGAGTATATCAAAGGTTCACAAAGATAACAAGTTTTGTGTTATTGCTGTTTAAGGTTTTTTGGTGTCCCTGGATGACTTTTACATACTAGGCAGCGGCTTAGTAATGTTGCAGACTACCAACAGTGTTTTCAACCAAACCCTCATTAAGCAAGTGGTGCCAGAATCCTTGTTAGCTTGGCAGAGGGTGCGCATTGCCAACATGATGGCAAATGATGGCAAAACTTGGGCAGAGACCTTCTCGAAGTGCAACTCTGGTAAGTACACCTTCATGTACATCTTAGGAAAAAGATGTGTTCCCTCTACCTCTTGTACTTCTTTCCTTCCCTTGGCAGGACATGTAACTCTCTCTGCTCTCATATCCAGGAACCTACAACAATCAGTACATGGTTCTAGACCTGAAGAAGGTCAAGCTGCAGAGGAGCCTTGATGATGGTGCATTGTACATTGTTGAGCAGATCCCAACCCTTGTGGAGTATTCTGATCAAACAAATGTTCTCCGGAAAGGTAATTGCTCCAGTAGTAGTTACTGGCTTAGGAAAACCATCTCTTTATGCCAACTGAGAATTGTGTTTTGTACCAGGGAAGGATCTGTTGAACACTAGTCCTGAGTTTAAAGTAAGGAAGCCTTGTGTCAGCAACCCTCATCTCTGCATGAGCATCCCTCTGTAGCTGGGTCAATTGCAATCTATTAATTTATCTGGTATGCAGTGAGCATCTGTGTCTCCTAAAAGCACAGAAGGGAAAAACAGACTTTGTCTTCTTGCATGCTTATCTCCTTGCCTTTTTTCTAGTATTATTTTGCCCTGTCATAGAGACCCATGAGGGAAAATGTGAGATCTGTTTGGAGCAGTACTAAATGTGTACTGTGATGCTGTGGGCTGCTTGAAATGGTTGTTGAGTGGGTCACCTTACAAGAAGGTGAATCTTTAAATACCAAAGAAGTTCTATGTTAAATTCATCTCCTGAACTTTTCTGGATCTCTGTTCTCTGATAAATATTTGCTCTTTAGAAGGTTCTTTAATTCCCTAGCAAGACTAGCAACAACTTGATGGAAAACAAACAAAAATCTTGGTGAAGTGAAGCACTCACCATCAGGTTTAATTCACAAGTGTTTACAGACACTTACATCAGCAACAAAAAGCCTGAACCTTAAGTGTGTCTGGTGCTTTGTGCTCCTTCCCCTAATCACATGCTGAGGGGGTAAATTGATGAATTGCTCACTATCAAAATGACAGGAGATTTATCTATGTTAGCAGCTGGAGTTATTTCTCTTTGAAATTTTTCCTTGTGTCTAGCTTCTTGGAGAGCTCTGGCTTATTCTAGGCATTGCCACATTGTCAGTATGGTTTTCTAAGATCTTTCTTATTGATAGTTTGGAAAAGTCACATGTCTCTCCCTTATGCGTCTTTGGCTCTTCTGGCTTCCTCTACCTTGGGCTTCTCAAGGCTGTGTTGGGTGTGGGATGCAGACAAAGATGGTGATAGAGACCCTTTATCTGTGGCACTTGAAACATTGCAACCCCATCATGGCAGTGCTATACCTGTGCAGAGAGGCCGGGCTTCGCAGGTACCCTGAGTTCCTTTTTAACAATTATTTTGGAGCATTTTTGTGGCATTCCCTGTAGGACTGAGCCCAGCTCCTGGGCTTGGGCACACAGTGACCACTTCTTCCGTCTGAGATGTTGTAGCTGCTCTGTTCTCAAAGGTGGCAGCATGTATTAGAGGTTACACATTACTTCACACCTATAGTATGGATTTTCCGAGACATCTAAATGTGCCTTGTGTGTATTGGGTAACAGAGCAGTCAGTCTCTGGGAGTTTAAACATTAGGAGGACAGCCCTCAGCACACAGGGTGGGCTAAGCACTGCCAAAGTGCAGTCTTGGAGACCTCAGCTGCTGTAAGCCGGCACTGCTACTGTAAGCAGCAGATCTGGACTTCTCCATGCCATGCAGGACACCAGACAAGTCCCATCAAGGCCCCTGCTCTGTTCCCAGGTGGTTGGAGCAGCTCAGGTGAAGGAGATTTACCTTTCTTAAGAGCAGTGCTGGTTTGTAGAATAGCTGTCCATGGCACACTCCATCATTGCCTTGTAGCTGGTGTCCAAAGATAGTTCACCTTGGACACTCTGGTTTGGTCAGAGTGAGTTTACCACCAGGACTGGCTTTTTAAGTCACTTTGAAGCAAAAACCTAGAAACAACAGAGAATGAGAAATGAAATCTCAGGAGAACAAAGGCAGGTATTGCTGTATGTACTGAGGAAGAATGAAGAATTTCCTCATACAGGTTTGAAAATTGGAAGATTTTTTTTCTTTATGGCTCCTGTCATCTTGTTTTGTAGGCCAGTGCAGGTGAATTCTCAAAAGCAGGCATCTCTTACATTGCCCTTTCCAGGCAAAGATGTCCAGGTGCTTTCTGTATATTGACAAAGAAAACTCAGGGATCCTTTAGAGGAGGTGAGGGAGGGCTGTTTCCAGTGAAGGAATAGGTCACAGGAGTATGCTGCAGTTCATGTTTTTTGATGATAAATGAGTAATACATCAAAAGCAACACATCAGAGCAAAACCTGGGATCTCAGTGTCCTCCACCATATGTGCAATATTCTCATTGCTCTATATCTTGATATTACTGATACCTTTTGCTCTGAATGGGTAGAGGAGGAAAACATTTTGATTCAGGGAATTTTTGCTGCCTTCATGTCATCACCCTCACCCCCCTTTCAACCTTACATTCTCTCTTGACTTGTTTTTTGTCCCTGTACACCCTGCCAGGTTTCACTGGCTTATAGCAGCCCTTGGGTAAGGCCTGGCTTAGGTTGACTGCTGCACTCTCTGCATGGAATTTGCAGTCTTGCAGAGCCCAAGACACAGAGGAGCTCTTGCTGGAGGAGAACTTCAATAGCTTCCTCTGTTTTAGCAATTTTAACTAAAAGTTTTTCCAAGTGGGAAAAGGGGTCATCTGTATGCACTGCGTTTGTGTGAGACAGTAGCCCCTTTTTGAATCACAGCTAAACCCTCCTGTTTTGGAAGCTGATGTATCCGTATCCTCCGGCCTGTGTCGTTAGAGGCTGGCAAGCTGCTCTTTTCTGGAGAATGCCTGTATTACAACACAGCCTGTACACAACCTATGTCCTTCAGGTAGGCTCTAGGTCACGTAAGCAAATGCCAGCAGACAGGGTATTCCTGTCTTCCCTATCCTAGGCAGGACCCAAGCTGATGAGGCCTCCACTCAGGCAGTGTTCCAGTGCTTATGCTGTCAGGAAGTTTGGTTTGTAGTTGTGTGTATTGCTCCCAGTGAGTTCCAGTTGATTTTCTTGAGCATCTTACAGCCAGACTCCTCACAGTGTGCTGTGCTGATGTTAATATGTGGAGCACTGCATTTACCAGTGCCTAGATAGTAAATCTCTAAGCCAAATCCCAGTGTGTGTGAGTTGAGAATGAACAACAGGGAATGTTAGTGCTTTGGAGGTAGCTTGAAAGTGTGTTACTCTTGGGCCTAGCTCATGTTATATACTCGCTGCCTAAAAAATAGAAAAAATTAATTGTTAAGGTACAGGTATGTATTCTTACTTATTCCAGGACTTCTTGTACCAAGGTTCTGACCTGGAAGGTCTTTTGGCTCTTTACAAGAACTTCCTACAGTGGTCTTGTTTCAGGCAGTTTTATGTCATCTACCTAAAACTCTTCTCTGGAATTCTGCCTGGCATTCTTTGCTCTTCAGCGTTAACAAAACTGCAGGATTGCTTTTGGAAAAGTTAGAGCAGGGCTGTGCTCTGCTGATCAATCACTTAACTTTCAAAGGCAGCAACAGGCAAATGTGCTGGCCTGCCTCCTGTTCACCCCGAGTAGCTCTGTGGTCTCCGTGTTTGTGTGTGCCAGCCTATCCCTGACATCTCAGCACGGTGTGTTGTTCTGCTTTGATGAGGTGGGAAGGGGGCAAAACCAGTGACTCCAAGCCTCTCACTGAAGTTTGGTGGAGGTAAATGATCCTGCAGTCATCTGAGGTTCAGCAGGGAAACCTCTGCAAGAGGGCTGTGGCCACACTGCGTGTTCAGGCTCCTGCAAGTCTGATCTCAGCTGTTTTGCAGGATGAGTCCTGAGGGTGGAAGTCTGGGGGCGGGTTGCCTGGGTACGCGCAGTCTCCAGTGGTGTTACACTGGGAGTCAGCCCTGGTCATGCCAGTGATTGTTGCCTTATTGTGTTCAAACCAGTTTTCCATGTTGTTCCTCGACATGCTGCTAAGGCAATGCAATATGGAAAATTATTTATTTTCTTTCCTGATATAAGCAAGAGCATCCAGCTTTTCTAAGTGATTAACAGATTGGGGTTTGTCTCTGGCAGGTTATTGGCCTTCATACAATATCCCTTTCCATGAAAAGATTTACAATCTCAGTGGGTATGCATCATACGTTGTCAAGTACGGCATGGATTTCTCCTATGAGCTTGCTCCAAGAGCAAAAATCTTCCGTCGAGACCAGGGCAAGGTGACCAACTTGGAAAGCATGAAGTACATCATGAGATACAACAGTAAGATGCATGTTTGTGTGCTGTGGAGCTGATCTTAATCAGCAGTGTTACTTTTATTTCTTGGATTATGGTGGAAAGCTGCAGCCTCACATACAGATCAGTTATATTGCCCTAAATGCAGAATCCACATAAAGCAGAAAGGTAACACAAGCTTATTTTTGAGGAAGGAGACTGGACTAAAATTGCTCTATCAAGAGCAAGGCCTCCTTGGGCTTGCTGTTTGACTTTCCCAGAAAGCTTCAGACTCCAAGAGACTTCATGGACTGCCATCACCTAATACATCTACGTCCTGTCAATATTCAAAGCCTTAAATCCTAAGCAACAGTTGGAAGAGATCAGACCAGAGAATTTAGTGTGAAACTTAACGTCTTTTTCTGCCATGTTCAGGCAAATCGTCTTTTGCAGTGGGCAGAATTAGTTTTCTTAGTGGTTAATACAGGACTGTGTTTAGGATTTAGTAGGAGAATAATGTTGATAGTTTAAGCATTACTTAACACACTGATGTTTTAGTTGTTGATAAGTCAAGGGCTTTTCAGTTTCCCACGCTCTGCCAGCGAGCAGGTGCACAAGAAGCTGGCAGGGCATGGCCAGGACATCTGACCTCAAGTGGCCAAAGGGATATTCCATACCATTGAACATCATGCTTATTGTGTAAACTGGGAGGAATTGGCTGGAAGGGGCTGATCACTGCTCAGGGATGGGGATGGCATTGGTCAGCAGGTGGTGAGCAATTGTCTTTTGGATCACTTGTTTCTCTTGGTGTTTGTTTCTCCCTCCCTCCCCTTCTTAATTTTTATTACTAACTTTACTTCAGTTATTTGTTTTCTCAACCCATGGTTTTTACCTTTTTCCTCCCCATCCTATGAGGGGTGGGGTTTGGAGGGAAGCAGATGAGCAGTTGTGTGGTACCTAGTTGCCAGCAGGCGTTTAACCAGGACAGTAGGTAGTGCTCTGTTGTTTTTTCCTGACAGGGTTCTCCTTAACTGGATTGAACCCAGCTTAATTAACTTCTGCCTAAGCCCATCTCAGAGTACTGATAGCTTTAGATGCTATATTTTTATTCCCAATTATAGGGAGCTTGCTGATTACTGGGCTTGAGGTTTGGGAGGCCTCTCCCAGGGTGGGGTATTGTTCCTGTCTGGCTGTGAGTAGCAGCGTGCTCGTAGATGCTGAGGCTTGTCCACCTTCCCCTCCTGGCTTGCAGCTACTGCAGCAGGCATTTGAAGGTTTTGTTCCTTGACCCTTACTTTAATCCAGAACAGGAGAACAAAGGCTGTCATTGCTGCATTTCTCCTCTCCCCCCACACCTGCCACTTGGCTTTCTCTTCTGCTTTTCTGTCCTGACAAAGTTTCTACAAACTTTTGTCATGTGGAATTTCATCATGTGGAATTGAAGATGTTTGTGGTTAGAGGTTGGCAGTGGTGCCCCTGGGATGCAGAAGTAGCTGTATGGTCTTGGATTAGAAGTTTGTCTACTTAATGCCCTGTCTTGAGCACTGACTTGTAGCTGGTACCTGGGGAGAAGCACAAGAGCAATGTGACAGAGTGCAGTTACCCAGCTCTTAGTGGCTCCAGTACTTGGCATCAGCTTTTTGTGAGGGGACTAACTTGTTTTCTCTTCTTCCTTCCTTCCTCCCTTCCCTTCCCATCACATTTCACCCCAGACTATCAGCGTGATCCTTATGCTGAACACAATCCTTGCAACACCATTTGCTGCCGGGAAGACCTGAATCCTTCTTTACCAGTGCCTGCAGGCTGCTATGACTCCAAGGTAAATTACCTCAATTTTAATTTTCATTCTGCGGAATGTTTGCTGCATCCTGTTTGTGCTCCTGTCAGACCTGTAGCATGTTTCCCTGCACTAGGGCATGGCCAGGCACGTCTGTGTTCCCTCTTTTTGTGCTGTCCCAGTGCTTGGGCACATCCTCAGATGGGAATTCTCTGCAGAGTCCCATTTCCTGTCCCTGATATCAGTCCTGGTGCAGTGGCAGAGGATACAGGGGGAGGTGTATGAAACAACTTGTCCATGGGAGCTTGTGGTGTTCAGGGATTAAACCCCAAAGCCTCACAGCAGGAAATGAGTCTTCAGCTCACTCAGGGAAGGTGACTGTTACACAGCCTCAGCCTCCTGTTCAAGAGGACTGTGTAGGTGCCTCCCAGAGCCCACAGGAATGTGGTTGCAGTCTCACTTCAGCTTTACATTTACAACAGCCTGGCTCTCTAGTAAGCCATCCTGGTCTGGGGCTCCACCTCTCTGCAAAACTGCTTTCTGAAAAGTTTGGTGAAGATCACTTTGCATTTTAGGGAGTGTGGGAAAATCCTTAGACACACTGTCCTGGAGAAAGCAGCATTTATTTTAGGCAGGTTATATGGTATTTTCACGGTGAAGAGCAATGCCCAACTAAGCAGCTGTGCAGCCCTGGTGTGCTGAGAAGTTGTGCAGTGTTTTATCCTGTGGGGTCCAGGCTGCTGCGTTTCTGGATTACAAGTTTTGTTGCTAGGCTGGGCCTGGGGAGGCTATTTTGGTATCTCCATTGCAGTCCAGCCAGCTGCCTGTTGCAGTGGACAGTAGTTGGAGGCTCACAGAGCTGGGTAATAGAAGAGAAGTGCAGAAAATGGCTGTGTAGAGGGGTCTGGGAAGGGAGTGGTCAGTGTATGCTGCGGTGCCTTAGCCAGCACAGTTAGGCAAAGGGAATGGGCTGGGCTGGGGGTGGAATAGGGGGCCTAAGAGGGGCATTGAAAGAAATAACCCAGAGCAGAGGCCAAACCCGTTTTAGTTATAAACCCTACAGGCAATATTAGCGTCTGAGTTTGGGAAGATGGAGCAGGCTGGGGACCTCTTTGGAGACAATGAAGGAACAGGGCAGAGTCTGAGTAGCAGTATTAACTCTGTGCTGCCTTTCCCCATTCCTGAATCACTCTGACATGCCCCAGAGGATGGCCCAAGTTCTAAACATGCAGCAGAGCTTAGGCCAGACCCTCTCATCTGCTTGCTGCAGCCCCCTAAACCCAGGGAGGATTCTTCTGAGGGCAGATGCACCGGCTCGTTCAGCCTGGCTAGTGCAGGGGCTGGAGGGCAAGTGTGGGCTTGTGCTTTGCTGCTGCCCTTCAGCAGTGGCTGCTGCATGGCCAGAGATGCCTCTGCATGGGGAAGGAATTGCTGCCTGTGCGTGTTTCCCTCTGCTTGCTTCCCTCACCTTATTGTTACTGAATCTCCTGGAGCTGTTCCTGCTGTCTGGGACCCGCATGTGTCAAATGCCATGCTGCCATTTTGCCCGGGTTCCTGTCTTTTGTTCCAGGTGTCGGATTTCCGCCTGGCTGCAGCATTCACAGCCTCCGCCATCAATGGCCCTCCTGTGCAGGGCGGTCTCCCGGTCTTCACCTGGAGACGGTTCAACCGCACGCGGCACCAGGGCCTGCCGGAGTCATACAACTTCGATTTCGTCACCATGAGGCCAATCCTCTAAAACCAGCATCAGTAGCCACAAGTGGATTTTTTTAAATGGAAATTTTATTTCTTGTGTGTAATAAATAGACCTGGATGTCCACATCCCTGTGCCTTACCTGCCTTCCCGTGTCCTGCCTGCTAGGCACTTTGTACTGATACTGACTGCTTCCCTGCAGTCCAATGCACATTCCTTTCTTCTGAGCTGTTTGGGTGGCCCTTCCTCTGACTAGGATTGATGAGAAGCAGGTGGCACAGCTTTCTGTTGATCTGAGCCATTATCGCAGCTGTTCCCAGAGCAGGAGTGAGGAGCAATGCCACCGGTGAGAGGGATCTGTTTCTAGTAGCAACATGGGACCTGTCTCTAGGGCTGGGCCAAGCCAGGTGGCTGCTTTGGGCCACGATGGCCTTACCTCAGTGCTGGCTTGATGTCTATAAGTTGCTTCCCAGCCAGGAGCGTCACTAGCAGAGTGTTCTCCGTGGCAGATCAGTCTGTTGTGTACAGGATGTGACTTTCAGTGGCATTGTCAAGACTTCCTTTGTGTGGCGAAAGCAACTGGCAGTCAGGCTGCAAAAGAGGGTGAAGGGAAGCAGCCTAATGCTTCGGAAATGGCCCCGCCCCAGGCTGCAGGGACAGAAATGTGATGCAATGGATCTCTTACAAGGGATCTCTCACTTGGAATGGATCAGCCCGTGGAGTTGCTCAGTGACATCTTTGCCTGCTCCCTCAGCTGTGGCAAGGGAATGTGACGGTGAGATGGCCGTGAGGGCCAGTTACCTGTGTTTACGCCAAGGAGCCGAGTCACTGAGCTGTTTTGTGCTAGATGTTGTATGTGTAATTAAATAAAACAAAATAAACAGCTCTTTCCTCATGTCCATGATGGTCCAAGCTAAACAGTGCACAGCACTGCCCTGTGTTATGAAGGTGAAGAATGATGACTAGTGTGAGGTTTTAATGAAGCCTCTAGAGTTTAGCTTGTGTGATGGGGAAGGGAGTGAGTTACTGCAGTATGGGTGAGGTTCTACCCTAAATATCTGGCTGTCACAGTAAGGCTGATTTTTGCCAAGGGAAGAGGGAGACCGAAGTTACGGCAAAGCTGTTGTTGACGAAAAATCCACAAAGAGACTGAAGTGATTTGTTTGGTGAGGTAGAAAGAAGGAGGCAGGTGTGAGATACTGTGTGCAGAGACCTCCTCCATGTGGTGGTGGAGCCACTGCCACAGATTGGATTGAATTGACCTGGATTGAACATGTTGCAACAGGCGGATGGCATTGCACTTAAGGAACAGAGCTGGGTCACGAAGAGCAGTGGAAGGATCTGAGCTGCCAGCAAGCAGAGGACTGAAAATCAGCTGCTTGTTTGAAACTGGACGCACAGAGGGGCTGGAGGATGACTTGACTTCACTGTCACTCCTAGACAATGCAGCAACACTGCAGAATATATTTACTGCTTTTTCACACAGTTTTATATAAAAATACAAATGGAGAAGTACTGTTTAAAAGTTGGTCCCCAGGGACCAGGAAATTGCCAATGGATTACTGCAGTGAACAGTGTTGTTGACCCAGGGCACAGCTGGATGCATCGGCCTGCAGGGAGCGGAACGTGTGGCACATGTGATGTGCCCATGACACGGCAAATATGCCTGGAAATGGCAGCTCTGCCTTTCTCTCATCTTGAGCCTCCTACCCTGAGGCATGACCTGCTTTGTGCTCCACCCAGAGTTGTGGGAAAACAGAGCTCTACTTTTGAGAGTCCCTTTCTATAAGGAGAGTATTTACATCAATGGGACCTTGTGAGCCTTAGCACTCCAATCCATGTGACTGTGACTATTTTTTTTTTGCCTTTGGTTATGCTGCTAAATGCCACTGCATTCCTTTTGCCGTGCTGTCCTATGTTCTTCCTTTGTTGGCAGGCCAGCCAGGGTTGATCTGCCAGCCCTGACCACAGCAGCTGGATCCAGCTCCTCTTCCCTGCACAGCTGCATCAGTGACCAGACGAGGCAGCTTTGGTAGGGCTGCATGGCCTTGTAGGCGGGTGCAAAAAACTGACAGCTTCAGTCTCAGAAGGCTGCATGAATTTTAAAGGTCTCTTTGAGTATCTTATTTCCTTCTGCAGGTCCCACTTGGGGGAAAAAAAAAAGGAAGGTATGCTCTAAGCAGAGGATTTGTGGCAAAAGCTGCCCCTTTTTTCATACTCTGCTTCCAGGTTTTTCCATATCCTGTGGCTTCTGACTCCTTAACTTCTGAACGCTTAACTCCTTAACTTGGCTGAAGAGGGACTTACTTGGTGGGGAGATGGAAGTGGGAGGTGGTTGTGATAAATCTCTCTTGCCATAATGAAAAAATCCTCTTCAGTCACTGCCTAGAGGAAATGACTCCTCTCAGAGAGCTGGGTCACGAAGTCACATCTAATGCAAGCTTTCACATGGTTTACCATCCCCTTTTTCTGAGATCCAGTAACCGACTCACCCCTCCTGGTTCTACTGGTCATACTCTGCATGGCCTCAGCTCTTACAGGGGCCACAGTCTGTCACAGCACCCTCTGCTCTGCAGCAAGAGACACCTGGGCAAGGTCACACCAGTGCCTGCCCAGGCCAGGCTGCTCAGCACTTCCCAGGGAGAAACCATTAGCACTGCCTTGGCAGTGTCCTGGTGCTGTGCTGCTGGCTCAGATTTGCTTCTCAGTCAGCTGCTGGGTTTTTTTCAGTTTCCTTAGTAGAAGCACCAGGGGTATGCAGAAATGGACTTCACTGTTTGTACATTCTGCTCTGGGGCTGTAGCATTTCTTTCCAGACCTACCATGGAGTGTGTGCTAGAGCCACCCTGCAGAAAACAGTGAGTGTTCTGCACGTTCACATTCTCACTTTGCTTTACTCCAGCAGGAACTGCAATTACAGCAGTGCTTGAGCAGAGTAGTTATGCTGTATTTGATGATAAAACACAGGCTCTATATTACGTGCAATACATATACTCTAAGTAGGCAGTGTGAGAAACTCAGGACTTTCAAGTGGGATTGTGCTGAGGTATCACAAGAGTCCATCATCTTCTGGTCAGTGACTTGAAGCAAATTTTAGTAAGTGCAAGGAAACTAATTATTACCATCACAAATTAGTTATATCCCCTTGAAGTACAGGCTCAGCACTAACTCAGCATGTCAGTAACTCCATGTTCTAAGTACTCAGTTCTCTACAATTTAGCAGCAGAGTTGGGTCCAAGAGGCAGATTTTCCCAGCCTGCCTTCTAGTCCAGCTGTTTATTGGTCCCAAACGAGTTGCACAACATCTGTCACAGTCCTGTTGCTGGCTTCTACCCTTGAAGCAGCTGGGTGGGGGCAGAGCCCTTCATGATGCCTGCACTGCAACATGCTTTTATTAATCCTGATTTCGTTATCCCTGAGTGCTGCACTTAGTGCTGTGCACAGCAGCTGCTCCCTGGCCAGGTCAGTGGGTCCTCCTGCTTGAAGGGTGTTCTGAAAAACTCTGGTACTTTGTCCAAAGCCTCTTGCTGAAAGAATGACTGTTATTTCAGAGGTGAAACCTACCATCTTGGAAGGCAAGGAGAGCAGCACCAGCATTTCCATTCCTGTATCTGGGGCAACTTTGGGGTGCAAGTCACTTGATTTTGTCTGTCCAAGCTTTGCAGAAATGCATGGAAGCTGACTTTCCAGAAGTTACAGCATTGCTTTCTTTTCATTGCTTCTGTGAGAGCAGCACCATGCAGTTGACTTCCTGGGAATGACCAAGAGCCAAACCCTTGCTGCTCAATGTTACTTGAACAAGGTGGCAACACCTCTGAAGAGGAAGAACAGGCTCTGGGCTCTTTTTTGAGAGAGTTGCCTCCTGAGGTGTCAGGAACTACGCACAGATGACTCAAAATGTTAAAAACCCAGTAGTTTTATTTCAAAGTATAAATTCCGGGCTTGTCAGACAAAACCCCACTACAGTTAACACAGACACACACTAATCTACAGTACATACAAAAATGGGGAAAGCTGGCAACTGCCCAGTTTAAATTGGACATTAAATCAGTCCTACATTTTTTCTTTTGTATTTAAAAGTTCAGCTGCAAAACAAAACAACAAATCAGATTTGGAGTTTCCCAACAAAGGATTTTGCACATTTGACTCCTGATAGCCAATAAATTACTAAAGCTGAACAGGAATCCCCGAACAGCTACTACTCAGCTATCTTATTTACAGCTACACCCTATTAAGACAGCATTTCAAATATATATATGTGTGTGTGTGTGTATGTGTGTACATATATGTGTGTATATATATATATGCACACATATATACATATATATATATATGCATGTGTATATGTATATAAAAGAGAAGAATGCTCAGCCTGCATAATGACAATGAGAAGGAAAGATGCATTTTTAACTTAAAAGGGAAGAGAAAAATTCATTGATTTGCTTTCTCCTAGCTATCCTTATTTTTTCCTTCTCCTCGCAGAAGGTGTTTGGAAGGGAACAGATTTGCATGGCAGGGCTGGCTTAGTGTAATTTGATCTCTTCTCCCTCCAGTGTTTTCATACAATGCCCACCCCTATCCAAATCAACAAATTAAAAAAATATATATTTAATATACCAAGCTTCTATTTAAAATATCTGCATAGGTATTTTTGACAAAAGGAGAATACTCGAAGAGTTTATAAGAAGGCAGAATCACAGCTTGATTTTGTACAGTGTATGCAATACTCATCCTCGGGAATAGCTGTTTAGGGAGCAGGAACAGACGTGACCCATCCCTACATATCATACGGATTTTAATTTACTGTACATTTAAGACAAACAACATCATGGAAGGGCTGAAGTGCCATTTTTGTTACAGTACAAAATGATATTCAGATCCTACTACTGAGCTCAGTTGTGGTCCCAGTGAAGACTGAGGGGTTTTGCCTTTGTTTTCAAAGGAAGCAGGGCAAGACCCCTTAATTTTACAAGAAGAATGCCATGAGTGTTTCCAGCCTTGTGCTAAAAACCTTGGGAATGGGTGTCTCAGTGCTTGTGCTAAGTAATATAATGGGCAAGGGCAGCACAAACAATTCCAAGGAGCAAGGTCTAAGACCAACTGCTACTCGTAGGTAAGCTGCTCAGAACATGGAAGTAAATACAGGCTGAGGGATCTGCATCCTTGTGTTTCCTGAAGCTGCCACTGCAGACACTATACCTACAGTCTGCCCCTTCCTAAGATTTATGTTTTTGCATCCAGTAAAGTTTTTTAGACATACAGCAATGTGAAGGAGGCCAGTGAAGCTGTAACTAGGAGAAATGCAGAACAATATTTTGCCATCAGCAGTCCACAGCATGGCTCCTCTCCAAGTAGATGAAGTAACTCAAATTGCTTTCAACTTGGACAGCCAGATGCCCTTGTATCACACAGAGAAAACAACCCAAACCTAAAACACACCAGAAAGTAAAGGAGGATGGAAAACACATCTGTGTAGTCAATGCTGTGTTTGCTAAAACATGGGCGACTCGGTCCAAGGTGGTACTGCTGAAATGTCATGTACCCAGAGGCAGCAGCAAAACATGGAGTCAGGAACAACTTTATACCAAGCTATTGAAAGATAGAAAAACTTGCACGGAGTGCAGAGAAGAAACCAAATCCAACACTTCCACTTAAAAGCCATACAGAAATTTTTAGCATATTTAAGAGTGGATTATTGGAAGGCTTCAGCAATTGACACTTTCCATTAAGGAAGAGACCAGTCTAGAAGCACAGTATTAACACACCTGTACTGAATGTTGCCAATATTTTGGTAATACTCTCAAATGAAGTCTTCTAAATGAAACAAATAGTTTCTGATTGATTGTTGCTAGCAGAAATGTAGTTCTCAATAGCTTTCTTCTTTCTGGGAGGTAAAGGATAAAACCACCAGTCACTCGACTACATGGGGGAAAGTGCCATGAGGTAAGGAATTAAGCACTACTCCTGTTTGTTAGCGGAAGGGGCAAGTACTTCTGTCTTTGGGTGTCAGTGATTTAGGGACCAGCTCCCTTGAAGGTCTCCACACCAACCTAGGCATCTCAAAGTCAAGCCATGCTTTACCACATACTTCTCCACCAGTACTTGATCAAGATACTGAAACCAGACCTTTAACAGCCCTGCTGTTAAACAGGGAAACAACAGGGAAGTGATCTTTCACCTCGGAGCTGCGATGTCTTTCATCAACAACAACGCCTTGCAAAATCCTGCCAGAAAAACTGAACTGCTGCCACACAGACCAGAAATGGATCTATTAAGATAGAAGCCAGTTTTTACAATCAGTTCAGTGAAGAACTAAATCTTTAGTAAATAAATACGAGTTGTCTTTCTCTAATGATGCAGCCCACAAAACCTCCGAATGGAATGAAAGACCATCCCTAATAATACCTCCACTGGAGGAAAGAAAAAAATTCTAATGCAGGATTCGCACCCCTTGCCTATCCCAAATAAGACAAACCTAAGAACAAGGGAGATCTAAATGCAAGCTCAAGCTATAGCAAAGTTCATGTGTAGTTTGGGCTGGAATCACAATAAACGGCATAAATTCTAGGCTGTATCCTCACATTTATTTTAACTTTCAAACCATAAAACTTCATAGTACTGATATGGCCAATGGCTCTTTGGTACCACCTCAAAGACACATTAACAAAAAATTGTCCAAGGACTTGACAGCCATCAACTGGAAAGCACTGTTCTAATCTCTGTTACAGAACTGTCTTTGTAAGAACCCAAATTTAGTCTATTTCCATAAATACACTAAATGCATTATTAAGTAATTATTCCTTGAAATAAACAAACAAAACATTTACTAAAACATAGAAAAATTCAAGGCATTTTTGATTACTGGCACCAGAAATACAGGGACAACTGCAGTTCAAAGAAAAGGTTACACATTGTTCATACACAGTGTGAACCTTTTCTGAGGATACTTGGATTTAGCCAGAATTATTGCTTGCCCAAATCAACAGAACTGCTATACTTTTAAATGCAAGTTTCCACACAGAGAATATCCATTACTCACCTGACAGAAGTGACACTTCCAGCTACATGGAGTGCAGTAAACCAGAGAAGAGGTCTACAGTGTCATTTCTTTCACTGTCAAAGTTCTAAAAATGGAACAACTACAGAACCCATAATATCACAGCATATTTCATCAGCCCTGTTTGGGGATTTAACTTCTCTGACACTTTGTCTATCTCACTTCACACTTCAACATGTTGCTTTTAAGAAAGAGAGCATTGAAATGAAAAAAACGTCATACTCTGCACCTTTGCTATAGGGTGAAGTGGATTAAAAAAAAAAATCCTTCCCCTCTAAACCCACTGTTTGCTTCTGTTGGGCAGGAATGCAACTGAAAATTGCCAAAATCAAAACTTTGCATGTACTTTCTTGTCCAGGTACATTACAATTTTGTTCTGCAAACAGCAAGTTTAACATGTCAATGACAGCAGGAAAGATGCACAATTTTGTTTTCTCAGCTCAGAAGCATCATGAAAGCATCTATTAACATTTGCAATCATTCACAATGTTTTGGCCAGTGTCTTAAATAGTTTCTAAACTCCCTTGACTGTGCTTGCTTTCTGCAGAGGCAGGCAGGTGATGGGAGATAGAAGCAGACTGGGAAGCCAATTCCTCCTTTTGTACTCAGTGAGCATCCAAACGTGTGCAAACAGGTAGAAGTTTTCATGGTGCCGCACCACGGGGGTTTCTTCTTTGGCTGAATTGCAGCAAACAGCCTTCCCAAAGAACCAGGAAAGGCTCTGGTGGAAAATAATGTCTGTATACTCAATATTCTTAACAGGACAAAAACAACTACTCAAGAATTACACTGAGGAAAGGGTTGAATGATACTGCAGATAAGAACAAATTCAGCATCAGCAGACCTTACACTTTCTTGTCTTTACAGAAATAATAAATACTGCAGGCCAGGAAAATGAGAAGCACTGATAAAAGACTAGAAGGGTAAAGGGAAAATAACTCCAAGCAAATAAAAAAACACCACAAGGTATCTGGCTACATTTTATTTCTGAAATTATTCTTTAAGGCACAAAATAAATCTAAAAAATAGGGCTGGATGTATGAGGGGAGGGGCAGAGAAATTGTCTGAACTAGAGAGGTGTGAATGCAGTCTTTACAACCAGGTTCAGATCTGATCTGGGAACACTCCCAGGGTGAGTGAGGGAGGATGGTGAAAATAGAGGAGCATTCTTACATAGAAGAGGTAGGAGGTTTTGGGCGATTTATTACTTTTTTCCCACCACCTCCAAATTTACACACATAGTGGTTCCTGGCCAGACTCAAGTTCCCTTCCCTCCCCTCAGAGAGCTTATTACAATTTGTAAGGTAAGACCAGACCACTCAAGCCTCCAATACAAAAAGTGAGACCTTGGATCACCCTTCATGTCACAGCCTGTTCACAGAATGGTGGGGTGCAAGAGGCAGATGGTTCTTGCCCTTGTGTTGGTGTCTCAGTAGACATTATGGATACAGATGTGTATGTTTTGCTTCAGACAAACTGCAATTTACTGTTTTGTTTCCACTCTGAAGCAGAATCCCAGGCATTCAGGATGCCCTTAGATAAAGGACAGTAGGTATTTAGGTAGAACACCTGTCATGGAAGAAAAAACAGAATTTTCAAATGGCCCATGACATGAACTATTCAGAAAAAACAGGGTCTCTTGCTGCAGGTCAGACTTTATTTTTCTTTTGGTTGTGAATGCATGTAGTGGTATCACACAACTGTCTAAAATAATCCTGCCGAGTGGATTTAAAGGTGAATTACATGCATGGGATCAACCCCTCCCAAAACTGGGGCAATTCTTAATTCTTGGTAGCAAGACAGGTTTAGAGGGTCCAAAGATCTCTAGTTTAACTGCTCTGGGAAGAGATCACATCTGTGGACTGGGGGTCACAGAAGGGTCCGAAGCGTCCATAGACATCCTTAGCCCGGACTGCGAAGTAGTACTTGCTGCCAGACACAAACTGTGTCAGAGTGCACGCCATGGGCAGTGGCAGGGCCTTCACCTCCCCGATCTTCTTCCACTGCGAGGGCATGGTGGCACTGGGGTCCTCATGGTAGGCGTACAGGTGGTAACTGTCCACGGTGGCACAGCTCCGGTCCACCTCCATCACGCTCCACGACAACACAATCCCATTCTGGCTCTGCACCCGGGCCAGCTTCAACTGTGGCTTTTGAGGCGGAGAAGTGTTGGCAGCTTCGGGGGGCAGACGTGGCGGCTGTGGTGCCTCTGGAAGTGGGGCAGGATGTACGGGGCGTGGTGGCTCCTGAGCAGCACAAGAGCAATAAGGGAAAGGTCAGTCTACAGCAATGGAAGGAGGCTTTAATGTATCATTCCCAGGTAACTGGAAGCAGATGAGCCTGCAATCACCCAGCCATCACAACTCTCAGTCCTATGGATGCAGAGGCATGGCAGCAGCAGCAAATGATGATAAGGGGTGGGATCAAGGATGCCATAAATTCCTAAGTTATTTTCATATAAATCCCTAGTTGTGCAAATGATCATTGCTACAGTAATTTCCCTATAGCCTCTTGCTTTCCAGTCAGGAGGGGATGGACTGAACACTGTGCCTTTACCAGGACTGAGCAGGCAGGTTCACAATGACTTCGAGCCAATCTACATTTGAGCTGCTGTTTCCATGTTACCTGACACCCCAGGCAGGGCATTAAGCTGACAACTCAACATCTTTTCAACAGACAGGTATTCAGTCACAAAAGGAAGAAAGAGTAATGGTGTCACATAGATTCTATCACCTTAAATTGATCACAGAAGTTCAGCCTCACTTTCCAGAAGAATTTGAAATAAAGGCACAAATGCATCTTTCCAGTGATATTTCTGTTTTATATTGCAAAAACAGTCCTAGATGTCTCATTTATATTGGTTAAGATGAATTTAGGAATGTGGTTACAATGCTTCAAGCCTGGGGTTGGAATTTGGCGTAGTTTTTGGCATCTTAAGTGTTCTGTGTGATATTTGCTTCATTTATTCTCGTTATTTATCACTGGAGAATACATTAAAAGTTGATGGTGTCTAGACTGAAAGGATGGTAAGCCACCTTCATGGTAATATATGTACCATTTCAGGACACCATAAGTAATGTGACTGCCCAACACTGAGTGTACAGGCAACATATTTGAAATGAAATTAAATGAATCAGAGAAAATTCTTGAACTCTTACCAAAAGGGGTTTTAGGTGAGGCAGAAGTAATCACTCTCAACACTGACTGAAAACCTCTGGAGTTTGGAAGTTGGCAACCTTGGGGATTTTGTCTGTACCTTGTTCTCCTACCTCAGTTTTGCAAACAGCTGTACTGAAAAACTGTTCACCCAATTCACAGCCAAACCATGATTAAACATTTAATGGGCAATTCTTCAGTACCCTTGACTCCATGAGTCACCTGCAGACAATTCATGCCAATATTTTTCAATATGTTCTCCTGGTAATTTGGAGAAGGCCAGGGCAAGCTAACAGATTGCACAGCTTTTACCATTCTGGGCAGGAGTTGCTGTAGGTGACTGGGTGGTGCCATGCACAAGAACTGGCTGAGGAGTGTCAACAAGGCATTTCACAGTTCTGCAGCTCATACTGAGAGCAGCCTGAGAGGTGCCAGGGCAGAGACAAGGCTGTACATGGTATCAGGTGATCTGAGAGCCCCACTCACAGTGTGTGCTTGCGGCGGTCGATGGTGCACCGTGAGCTGAGGAGCCCCGGAGCCCAGAGCCAGCCCGTTGTTCACTACGTAGGTTGTTGTCTGAGGCATTCGCACGGTCATACCTGTGGGGAACACAACAAACACCGTGAGTATTCAATGCTTACAGGCAGCTAAACAGAATGTTGGAAGACCAACTCCTTGGTTCAGCTGGATGAAGCCAAATTTCAGACAGATTTCTCCAGCTGCCAGCAGACTGATGAAGCTCTGCATAACAACAAAATCACCTCCCATCTCCTGAAGCTGTAAAAGTGAGAGAGAGAGCAAGCCTTGTCTTTGCAGAGGGGACAGAATGTTGTTTTAACACTTTGTAGCATGAAAGAAATGGGTGAGGAGGAGAAGTGTGGGCAATACAGGGAGCTTAAGTATGAAAAGAAAAATTACATCATTTTGGGATTCAGAAAGGAAAAGAGAAATGCTGCTGCAGCACGTTATCCACTCAGAAGGCTGTGCTGTGGATGGCACTGAAAGCAAAAAAAGCGAAGTTACTGTCTAAGAAGCTTGTCCTCCTTCATGGAACAGACTCCATGATGGACACTACTCACAGGCATCACCATTTCAGTTATTCCCACAGCAAACTGACCTGCCTGGCAGGAATAAATTAGACAGTTTTATAGCCTTGTAAAATAATATTCAAAACTCTTGCAAGCTACCAACTTTTCATTCATTTTATACCACATCTAATCCTCTTAAGTAACACTTTATCTATTCACTGTTGGAACAAGTATGTTCTGTGAACTCAAAGCTTTTGCTCATTGTTACGGGTTGCCTAGGGTGTCCCTCCATTTCTGTCTGGAAATACAAGATTTGGGGCAATCTCTACCACACCCTAGTTTCACTCTTGTGTGAGATTGAAGCATTCTAACACTCCAGAAGACAAGCTCACAAAACAATACATTATCAGGAAACCACAGCTATTGTATGGCAATTTCTTCTCTCTATAAACACTCACCAAGCTACAATCCATAGGGGATGAGTGTCAGAAGTCTGTGTGATCTGCGAGTCCAAGGCAGTGAGCTCAGAGTGCTGAATCGTAATGCTTTTATTATAAAATGCTAAACACTGTGTAGGTGCTTTACATCTTCTTCCTACTGGAATCTATCTAAGAAGCTGATGAAGCTGTGCAAACTCCTGTGGGATAAAAAGTCACCTGTGCTGGCTATTTGTCGTCTATGAGAATGCAGTAAGATATGCTGGTTTAGTATGACTGTAGTTCTGTCTCAGGAAATTGCAACCATCTGAAGATGGTCAGAAATGCCTTAATAAGATACATGATACAAACATAGGTAGGGATACTACTCACTGAAGGCAGAAGTACAAAACTGCCATTTGCAAAGCACTTTGGATGGGTTGTCACAGTCAATTTTTCACAGACAGGGATCTTACTCCAGAAGCATCTGCTACTGGCACTAAAGGCTGTTGCAATGATAATATAAACCAGTGCACATCAGTAGCAGCATCACTACCAGGACACCACAAAAGTAGGCTCATACTCAGTGCACTAAAACAGGGAAATTTATGTTAAACATAAATTTGTTAAAAATAACCATAGTGTAGAAATTGGGGGGAGCAAAAAAGGCAGTTAAAACCCACCACTTTGTAACAAAATATCATTTACGTTCTTTATTTTTGACATCTACTACTCATTTCAGAAAATGAGTTTACTGCTAGGATAAGGTATCGGTTACGCATTTGCAAAGTCAGGGGGAACTTGCCAACATCTCTACTCACGGAAACTCCAGCATGTATCAACTTCTGATACAGCTGATGAGAAATTTCATCTCTTCAGGCCTTGAGAAAGGAAGGGAATTTGCTGAGCACAGGACATCAGATATTGTTAAGGAATTACATTAGGATGCCTGATAGAAATATAACTTTTAGAGAGGAAATCAAACATGATTTTCCACATAAGTATGTTTTAAACTTCTGTCATAATAAAAAAATGGTCTCTATTTCTCTCAGAACAGTGGCACTTGTCTCATTACCTTCCACTACCTTGTAAAGTATGGGGCATGTCAACCACAGATGCTTAATTGGCAGAACTAGTGCCTGGAATTACTTAAATCCAAATTTTCCTCATTCAAATAGCTCCAAGTAGAATTTCTTAGTAGCCCAAAAATTTTCTGAAGTCTGTAAGCTGGGAAAAAGAACCTCTAATCTCTCTGACTAGGACCAGTATTGTAGAAAGACCAAACAACAAACCCAAATCAAAAAACTAAATGCCACATCCATCACGTAGAACATAGCAAGCTGTGTCATGGTAAGAAGCACATGGAAGGAATCATCCCCTACCTCCAGTCTGTGGGGTGACTGGCCTTAAGCCCGGGCTGGTCATGACAGCTCCTCTGACAGGATTCTGAGCTGGTGGTGCAGGAATAGTGGTATAGACCGCCTGATGGTTAGTAGGGTTTCTTGGGATAGGAAGCTTGGGAACAGGTGGAACCACGGGCCGATGAGTTACATTCACTGTTGTCGAAGCTGAAAAAAAGACAGAGCACACCCTAAATCTGAATTCCATGACTTGAAGCCATATGCCTATTCCAGAGTACACATCTCCTTTGGAAAACTGACTCATCTAAGCCATGTAAAATAAAAACTGTCTCTGTCTGCTTTGGGCAATGCAAGAAAAGTGTCAACAGCCTAAACAGTATTTTCACCTGAAATATTAAAGTCAATATATATATAGCTTCCTAACAGAAAAGATAAATTCTCCCCCATGCCCTGCGAAGGTCCTGCATGTAAGGACAGTGGAAGAATATAAAATCCACCAAAGAGTCTGCAGAACACGGCAGTCATAAGATAATTCCAATGCCAACTAATCTTCAATAATCATCTATAGAAAAAGAATAGAAGAAAGAAAAAAAGAGGATCTATGTTTCATTAGAAAGGGGAAAACATAATCACACTACAAAGTAATATTTAACTAGGGATGGAACTTTAAATGTCAGCCTTGCCATTCCCTCTGCCAAAAGAATTAACTGCCAGGTGCACAGGGACAGACGCAGGAGTGATGCTGATAATGATTTTTCCGCCATTACTTAAAGAAGGTACATGTTTCTTCTCTTTCACTTTTACCAACAACAGTATATTTAATAATTTCCATGACCATCCTTAGCAGGATTTCTTCCTCTCCATGGAATTAAATTGATCCTGAATTCTTTCCAAATCAATGGTACTATCTTTCCCCTTTATCAGTTTAAAAGAAAAAATGTTATGGGAATGAATGAAAGATTATGGAGTGACTCAAGCATTCTGAATATTCACTTAAAAAGATTAGCACAATGTAGTAGTCTAGTTTAAGGAAAAAAGCAGCCAGTGCACTCACACAGTGATGTCAAATGAAGTTACCTGTGGGCAATACGTGTATGGTGGTCTGGGAAGGGCCGCTTGTTGGCACACCTGTCTGCTGCACAGGGCTTGGCTGCAAAGGTGGCAAAGGCTGCAGGGGTCGAGTCAAGGGCTGGGTGGGTACGCTCAGTCCTGTCACAGGTACCTGGCTCTGGTTCTGCTTCTGCTTCTTGCCATCTGCTTTAAAATAAACAAAAGTTATAGACAATAGCAAACAGAAATTTTCATTTCTGAATCACAGTTTCAAACATTGCAGAGTTTTAAAATCCTTTCCTCCCTCTCCCATTTACAGACTGGTGAGGATATTCTAAATATGACATTTCTTTGACCTTTTTTGATTCTGCAAACAAATCTGCAGAAAACTCATTCAATTCTCCTTGCTTTCATCACCGCACTCTCCCCAGCCCAGACACAATCCACAGTGTTTTATTCTATCATGAAGTCTGCATATTTCAGTGCAATTTGGAAACCTGAATTCAATGAAACACTATGCCAAAGTCTTTAAAAGTTTCTATTAAAAAAATATTCTAAAACCTTTAAAAGGCCTAAACACTGTAGTACTCAATTAAATTTAGTTCCCTAAATGTCTTGTCTACCTTTGATGTTTATGTATTTTTGTTATTTACTCTTTCCTTTGTTCAATCTGTCCTGTTGCTGCTATTTTGAATTTTCATGGTATTTATTTAAAAAAGGGGGAAATAAGTGTTTATTTATAGAAAACTTTAAAAAGAAAATGTGTTTTATCACAGTGACACACTCCTCAACATGACTTACTGACTTGTGATACTGACAAATATTGCCTGTATCTGTAGTTTACTACAGCAATACTTTTTCCTGCTTTAGTTTATTTGTAACTATATGAAATATTCATTAGAATGCAAGTCTGTATCTAATCAGGACTTTGCACAAGTTGAATAAAGAAGAATTGAGAAGCTTTTGTCTGGATAGTTCAGCTACATGAAAATAGTAATGGGCAGAAGAGGCACCACTGAAGAGCTAAAAAACACAAGATAAAAGAGTAGATTAAGGGCAGTCACTCAGGATTCTTCCCTAATAAAACTGTACATGCATCAGCCACTAATTTAGTAAAAAAACATAGAATATTAAGATGAAAATATGCAAATACTCAATTTACCCTAGAGAAAATATAACAATATAGTGAAGACCACATTTAAAATCTTTAATTAAGTATACCAACTAGATTTCAAAGCATTAAGAAGAGGGTTAATGCCAGCATACAGCAAAATGTTGGGGTTTTTAGCAGTTTGAGACTATTTTGATGGTCTCAGGGAGCTGTGTTTAACACTAGCTACTAACAGCTTGAAGTATCAGTACCCTTCACAAACTGCTGTATGATTCTATGAAACACAGAGTCACAGAATCATCAAGGCTGGAAGACACCTTCAAGATCATCTAATTCAACCATCAGCCCGCCACCAGCATAATCACCCCCAGACCATATCCCCAAATTCAAGACCTCAAAAATAACACACAGTATGGATTGCAGCCCATATTGTCATTCTGTATACTCAACAGCCAAGCTACTTCACTGAAGCCATTTGATGAAAATAACTTTTTTTTCAAAGTCTTTAAAAGAAGCAGTGAAGGGATGCTCATTTTGAAAACAAAAGGTAAGATGCTTCCTGCTGTTTTATAAACTAATAGGCCTTGTGATTGGTTCAAGCTTCTTTTATTTTCCACGAGTATGAGAAATTTCCCGGTGTTCAATAAACTACTTGACTCCAAAGAGATTCCTACGGAGATGCATACATCTGTTTAGTTCAAGTATTTACAGACTGATGCACATCTCAACTAATACTCAAATTTCAGTGATGTGAGTCTTAGTCATGACTTAGAAGATGCCCTTACAATCCAACAAGCAAAAACCTTTACACCCTACTGCTGTAAATGTGGTTCAAGGAAAGATGACAGTCTGGACAAATGTGAGAGCTTTTCCAGTTTTTAATTTCACACAGAGCAAGTTAATTTACCCGTGACAAATCAAGAAAAGCCCTGCTGACATTCCAGTGACTGGAAACTAGATCAGGATTGCACCAGCTACAGGAAATGATGACAGGTAACCAACTAGACTTCATTTAATAAATGGAAAGAAAAGGCAAAGGCTATTTAAGTAAAAAAAAACAGCAAGGAAGACTGGGTACATAGTAAGCACAAGATTAAAGTTAAAAGCAATTATGGGATGGTTCCAATATTAAATGAACACAGCATCATATTCACAACAAATGTGGAACTTGAGGAGATAAAAATATGATTTATGGAAATGAGCATAAAATGGAAATTGTTACTTCTGGAAGTGTAAGCAACACTCCTAATCTAATACACAAAACAGAATAGAAGAGGGGCTAATTTCCATGCCAGAAACTGTCTACAGCACGTCAGTTATAGCACAAAGAAGTTTTCAGCAGTGTACTAATTCATAACTGGTATAGTTGGATTATAGAACAGCAAACATGCCACGGGCATGTTCAAGAATAAGAAAAAAATTATCCAGTGAACTAGAGATTTGTTAACCAGACAAAACACTTTAAAAAATAAAAAAACTGATTATGTATTTAATATTTTTTCCTACAAAATAATAAAAAAGCAGAACATAGCTGTTTTTAAGAGTATTTTTACATATCTTTCTTAGACTACAGACCCACTTTAGGCTAAATCTACTAATAGTTTTAATATTCATACAAAAGAATTTGATGCAGTGTGCTACACAAATATTTTAAAAAAAAGGACAGCAAGGTCCAAAGTGCAAGTATTGCAAGATACTTGCAGACAGAAAAGTATCTAGATTACTCTTAACATGGTTTCTCAAAAATTACACACCATTTTCATTAATAATTTTTGCACACATCAGAAGATGTTCTTAGTAGGTATTAAGATCTATTTAAATACCTTTTACAAGTAACAGAATTAGGTTTACTTTTTATGTGGGTGACAATGCTGTAAAGAAAATCATCAGGATCTTAGTGTTCCCAAGAACACTATGTAAGTGTTGCTCTTCTATTTGAATTAGTATTGAACTAATAGTCCTGCAGAAAATAGCAAAATGCTGAAGGTATTTTCTATCCTGAGGTTGTGTAAATCTAGAAGAAAATAAAACCTGCTCCATATTTGCTGTAAACAAAGTGCAGGGGAAAAAATATTTGACCAAAGGTACACAGGTGCTTATGATTATGCAAAAGCTGTTACAAGTGTACTCTCCCTCTGTTTAACCTTGAAGTTATTATCAGAACACAATCCTGAGAAACTTGCTCAAAAATCCCGGTGCTGTGTTATCACTGCATGGTGAAACTCAAGCTTTTATTAGGGTTTTGGTTCCTACATTTCTACAGTTTATATGAAAAACCACTGACTTCTCACACAAATTCAGAACACGAACTAATCTGCACTGGCTTCAGACTATCAGCTTCTGCTTTGCAGTGAAGAGACACACAGGAGCTAACCCAGTATGAAAGTACTCCACTAACCTTCCTCCTAATGGAAGGACAATTTTCTGACACCTGACAACTAAAGGGAAAGAATCTCAGAATATCCCTCTGGAGAAATTCTTCAGATACCGGCTCAAGCCCCAACAAAGAAACTGAGGAAGAATTAAGCTGTAATGGAGCTATGACTCTGTAGCACTCCTACCTAGAGAAGCAGTCTTACGGTTTTATGTGCGACTGTGGTTTTGATCTTTCATGGCAATTGTGAGGTGAACATCTACTTAATGCAATAAGGAAGGAAAAAATTCTCTGGAAAATGTTATTTTCAGAAACCTTTAGATAGAAAAAGATTAGCTGAAATACATTACAATACTGTGACATGCCACAAATCCATTTTACTCTATCTGCTGGGTGTCTTTTACAGAATATTAAATAGGACTAGGGAGGTTAACCTTACCTGACAGGCTTGCACAGTCCCAAGGCAACCACCTTTCCTACCTTTTTGAGAACTAATGCTCAAAAGAGATGATAGTGATAAAAACGTGATTGCCTCAGCTATTCTGCCAGTCAGCTCATCAATTCAAAATCCTGGCTGAAAAGGACCTCTGGTGGCTATGTAGTCCAATTTCTTGTTGAAGCTGGACTGTCAATAACAACTTATTCAAATGATCTGCAGTTTTGCCCTGCTGAATCTCGAAAACATTCAAGAGGGGAGTTTCTACCATCCCTCTGTGCAGCACTGCGGTGACTTCTTTCCTCCACAAGCTGAACTTGAACTTCCTGAACTTGCAGTTCATAGCCACTGCCCTTTAATGTATCATCCGGCACTGCTGAGGAGAGCTGTGCTCTGTCATTTTTGTAACTATCCTCCAAGCAGCTGTAGGCTGCTAATACATTGTCTCTTGCTTTGCCCTTTGTCAATCATGCCCTGGTCTGTTGATCTCCTCTCACAGGTCGTGCACTCCAGGCCCTCGCCATATTGACATCATCAGTGGGGGTCTCTCCAGTGCTACCACAACTCTTCAGAGCTTGAAGAAGAGGGAGCCAAAACTTGACACCAGATTTCAGCTGTGGTTCCACCAGTGTCAATTTGGGGGAATACTTAAATTGAAATGAGAACACACTGTTGGCTCATACTCAATTCACTGTGCACCACATATCCTCTACTGATAAGAGAACCAGACAGTCAGCTATCTGAATTGCATCATGTTTCCCTAATACTTGTAATACCTCACACACTCCCCTTTTAGTGATAACATCACATGGAACTGTTCAAGGCCAGGGTGGATGGGGCTTTGAGCAACATGGTCTACTGGGAGGCATCCCTGCCCATGGCAGCACAGGTTGGAATGAGATCATCTTAAAGGTCCTTTCCAACCCAAACCATTCTATAACTCTATGATTTCTTCCTCACTGGAAGAAATGTTACCACATGCCAACATGATTTTTTACATTTGTGTAATACAACTACAAAGCAAGTCAAGCTATTAAGAATGTTTGTGTAGAACTTGAATGCACTAGCTAGAGAAGTAACTATGAAGGTTGTCCACAGGAATCAAACTACTTCATAGCTGGACTTCAGAATGCAGCACAGGGATATGCATTTAGAGACTAGACAGAATGAAAATTTTATCTCCAATAGTAGAAGTATGATTTTTTTTTCCAAGGAAAATGACAGCACAATACATGGTCTTGAGTGGAGACTCATTACTTCTCTGAAGTACTATCATGCTTCACTAATCCAATACTAACTATAATTAGACTGGCCTACATCTACATAAGACTTATATAAAAAGAAATGTGTTCTTTTAAAAGATGAAGTGTATCCAAACTGCCAAAGTATATAGGAGCACAACTATATTTACTCTGCTCTTGGCATACAGTTCTAAAGCAAACAACAGTTTGCATTTGGTCTTTAAACTCTTGCACACAAAGTGTTAGTTAAACAAAAGATTAGAAGGTGTAATACTCTAATGCCTAAATATCAACTGTAGAATTAAAAGGTCTTTAATTACAATCAGTAAACAGAAAAAGTAAATATATCCAGAAGAGCTTTGTAACGTATCATCAAGAACTCCAACATCTCAAATTACTCCCCAAGCCTGAGGAATTTAAGCATAGATAGCAATAATGTTTAAATTAAAGGAATGGTAAAAATCTTAAAGACTGTAAGCAAAATCCCTTTTAGATTTTTTCACCCAACAGATTTTTTTAACAAGAGTCCTATTTAACTGAAACACCAAGATACAAAATACACTAAGCAGAAACAGAAGTTTATTCCCTTCCTGAAACAGAACTTTATTTCCTTCTGTCATTGACGGGATGAAATAACACTTGTAGCTCAATTAGCCCTGCAGCTAGCAAGGTATTTTTCACCTACCTTGAGAGCTGCCGTCATCCTCTTCATCCAGTGTAAGATCAATGACACCTCCTGATTCGCTTCCTGTGAACTTCCCGCTCTGAAAGACAAAACTCCTTCGTTTTGCAAAAGCAAATCCAGGGAACACAGGTGGCAAAGGGACACATATTGAACATTCACAAGGAGAGGCTCAGAATTGATACTTATTAGAAAGGAACTGATGAAATGAGCAAGAGCAGGTAATTTCAGACGAATATCCCAGGACTTGCAAAACTGGCAATAGCCAAATATGACTGTATTGCAGTAACAAGTATTAAACTATTTTCAACTTTGTAAGAAGTAAAAAACCCTGATGATTAGTAGCATATTGCTGTTTTACAGGTAAATGCGTAACAATTTGCTGTTATAAAGTATATTTCAACTATGACTCCTAACATTCTAATCCGGTTGTAATCTGTGCTCTCCTCTGTAGTGGTGTAACTTTCTCTCAGAGCAGTCATCAGGACAATATATTGCTTATCTTGAGACAGCTTGGCCTGTGTACTTGTAAAGACACTGACTTCACATTAAGAAAAAGGGAAAGCTGCACTGGAACTTGTATGCTTACAAAACATATCAAAAGCCATCAGAAAACTCCAACTGTATCCAGTAATTTTATTACTGTATTCTCACCCATTATGACAAATTTTAGCATTCTATTATTCTATGTGCAAATCTATTTTTAACCATTTCTTTAGAGCGCAAATAGGGATCTTTTAAGCTATTGCAAAGGTTAAATTTTTTAATAAAAAGGCCTAGGAGACCACCAAACAAGATTTATCTTCTATATCAACTGCTGTTCCTTGGCTGGTCAGACTGCGGGGATAACCAAAAGTTTCCCTTAGGTGATGAAAAAAATATGGGGGAGGTCTTAGATATTTCTGTGTTTTTAAACACACTTTCTAGAAAAAAAATATGTGATTATATCAGTTTCTACTTCTTAAACTTGCTACAAAAATTAGTTGTGGTTTCTTCTTTTTGTTGTTGTTGTTTGGTGGAAGAGATTATCACTTATTATTGGACTGAACTGCTACTGATTTATGGATTGATTAGAGTCACCAAGTTTCCTTAGGACAGATAAAGAGTTACAAAAGCACCATAACTACCAAAAATCTCTGAGCAATTAACATAGAAAAAAGCGTAAGTTTTTTTCCATGTTAATTGCTCAGAGATTTGTAATTAATGTAATTAATGGTCGGGGAAGGGCTGACACGATACAGCCTAAGAGATTTTTCAGTGTGGTTAGATGATGACATGCACAAAGCATTGAACTTATCTGCTCTATGATCATTCATTTGGGTAAAACTAAGCCTTTAAGGAAACCTGAAAGGCAATTCTCACACAGGCAAGGCTCTGAGGAGAGGCAAAAAGAGGTATTGTATGATTATTAAATGCAAGTAAAAGCTGCCTGATTTATCAGTCACTGAATTTGGAGTGTCTGACATGAAAGTTCTCTTTATTATGCATTATTACAACCTGATTTCTTTTTGCCTTAAGTTCTGGTGCTGCCACTGATGAAAGTCTACTAATAAAATACAATACACAATCTGAGTAAGAAATAGCCAACTACTTATGTTCACAGGTGATAGGAGAGATCTCTATAGAAACTCATCTTTCCTATACACAGAGAAACATATTCCAGAATTATTAACCATGGAATTCTTCTGTTGAGTGGTTGCTATTTAAAATACTTTCTAGCTTCAGGTTTCTTAGTATGATGAGCTGATTTAACCACTTGAAGCTTAAGAAAAAGGCACATTAAAATAATCAATGATAAATTGATTAGAATAAAGTCAAGAGGAATTGCATTCCAACTTGATGATCTTCCTAGCCAACAATGTGTATTTTGAACCATGGCGCTCTCTGCCAGGAGAAAGCTGATTGAAAAGTGGAGAGGGAGATTTAAAAGGAACTGGAGAAAGAAAAAAAACTAACACCCAGCTATTCATTTCTTCCCACTAAAAAATACATTAGTCTGAAGTAATTTCCTTTCAATTCGTCCTCTGCAAGGAAATAAAAATCCTTAGAAAAACACTCTGTATGACAGCTAACAGTTTTGAAACCCCATTTGACTGTGCCAATTGAGAAAGTTCTTTGAATTTCCAAGTCAGCAAGTGTCACGGCATGCATTTCTTTATTTTGGTGTGTCTTTGAAGGCCAAAATCTTGAGTTAGCTTAACAGGCAACTATTAAAACAATTCAGCCAACCAGGTCTCATACACACAATTCTCAGGAACAAAGACCTTCTCTTAGCCAGCCACACTATTCAAGGATTTTTACTAAATGACCCTGGATAGTTATTTCCTGAAGAGGAGCTATCCAGAAGTAGTTAGGCTCCTTCTGCAGGCCACCCTAGAAGCTGAAGATCTGCAGGACAGCCTTTGAGTGGAGCTCTGTGGTACACCTCCAGTCCTGGTTCTGGGACACACGTTCCAGCTACTCCAAGCAGATGCTGTACTCAATACGCAGCACACCATGAAGTCCTGTAACCCCAGCCTCCCCAACTAGATTCCCCTATTTCACCAACCATGCATTTCCCTCAAATGAAATTTAGGGGTACAGGATAATCTTAAGAAAATTCGAAAAAACAAAAAAAGCTGAACACTGTGTTTCCTACCTAGGGGAGTATGGTGTAGGCAGGGTACCCCCACACAAAACAGACTGCTCATTATGCCTGTCATAAAGGTCAGGATTTTGACTATCTGCAGCATTCACCTATACTCAAAAGGAGAAGTATCCATTTCTATATCCCATAGTGTTGGCACACACAGTTTTCAGACACTTATAGACATCTCAAATTTGAGAATGAAAAGGAAATTCAGGAAGGACTGGCAATCAGGTGTTAGAAGATTGGTCCACACTACTTTCCCATGGTAAAATTAAGCATCTCCATGATCTGAGAGAGCAACTTTATCACCTTATCTCAGATACTTCTGGAATATTGACACCACCAGAATGGTTAAGATCTACAAATTTAACCACAAGACATCATCTCTGTGAAATACAAGTAACAGAGTTTTCAGAAAACCCTGTGCCCAAACAAACAAAAAATAAAACCCCCCCATGTTAGTATTGTGACTATTTCACCCAGAAACTCTCCCAGGGAAATTTTTGTAGAACAAGGACTTGTGAAAACTCCAATTTAGAACAGAACTATATTTGAGGAAAGACTACAGAGAAACATCCGCTCTTTTCTTTCTTAAAAAAAAGGGAGTGGGATTCTTTGGAGAAGACTGCCATGTTACACATTAGAAATGGAGATTCAGACGTGCTGCTCTGAGCAAAATTAGAACCCAACTTCAGAATGCTTGCAGCCCTGATGAAATCAAAGGGGAGCCTGGCATTGCACTTTCAGTCATATATGAATGATACTTCTATTTGTGTCAAAAACTGAAACAAGAGAACAAGTCTTTTCAGCTCCTAATACTGTATTTCAGCAAGCATTTGGGTAGAAACTGGTAAAGCAGAAAAGTCAAAAGCATTCTGGTCTACTATCACTTTTTAGCTATCTCCAAACACCGGAAGCCAACAACATGAAACTGGTCTCTGTGTAAGAACAAGATGATGCCATTTTAACACCTTTCTATCAGTGCAGCCACATCAGTGAAATAATCAAAACGGTTAATGAGAACCCCAAACATAAGCCTGATACTTTAGTTCACATATTGCCTAGCAAGTCTAAGTAACAAAGGATTCACACGCCTTAGAATACAAATAAGCTGAAACAGAAACAAAACAACCACAGCAATATAAAGTGATCTGTATATATTTAACATGTCACAGTTACAAATAACAAAGACAAAACCAAACAAACCCAACCAAAGCAAACAAAATCACAACCCCCCCAAGCCAACCTATCATCATTTGTCAGAACCAGCACACCTGTCTTCAGACCAAACAGAAGCTGCACTTAAAACTGATGGTTTACAACAGCATCTGGGCAATTTCTAGTAATCTAGGAAAAAAAAGTTTACATTGAGATTTATAAGAAATGTAACCTACCAAGCACCCTTCTCCATCCTTTCACAACTCATGTACCTTAATGTATGTGCCTTTAAATTCCAAGTTAGTAGAAATACTCCAAAATACTGTCATTTACGTTGCCATTTTGACAATATGTATCCATAGCAGGTGAGCAAAGTTTGTATAGCCTGGAAATAGCAACATCATGGACTGAACCATCCAGTTAACCACAACTGTATCTGAGCTGCCTTAGTTAAAATATCCTTCTCCTTTCATACAGCAGTGTAAGAATCTTAACACAAAACAACAAAATGAAAAAAGTGAGTTAAAAATGGAATTAAAAATTCCACCTAACAAATCCCACTCTGAAACGCCAGAGTTTTAAATAGACGTGAAAAAAACTTCAGGAAGAAAATGAAAACAATACAAGACTTCATCTTTTCCTGACTTCCCAGTTTTAATATAGCCACATCTTTAGTCTTCAGCTGGTAGGTGAACCTCAATTTGCAATTAAGGTGTTTTGCATAAAGGCAGTGTGTCCTGTAACTGAACATTTCATACCGAAGTCTAACGTAGATCCAGCCCTAGACAACGCATGCAACTTGGAGTTGAAAGGCAAAACACAAGGTGAAGTGGGGGGAAAGGACTGCAAGGTACAACTAAGAGCAGAAACAAAGGTGAAAAAAGGAAGCAGGAGGAAGAAAAAGGTAGCAGGGGAAAAGAAAATAAGCCATGCAGCAACTGAGCGTGCACCACCACAAATGTGGAAGGATTGGGTAAATGTACTGTACTTTGCTATTCTCAGTGTTGTGCATTTTTCCTGAAACAGCCCACCAAGGAGAAGGCCCTTCACATTTACAATCTTGACCTGTTTTGAAAAGCGTGTTCTTTAAAGAAAATCTTGTCAAATTGCAGCCCCTCTGCCCCAGCTGCTTCAGTCTGCAAAGTCATGTCCACACCTACTGCAATTACCAACATGAAATGATCTGTTTGTGTGTCAGATGCCCCAGGCAAGCACCTAACTTGGCAAGTGTGAAGGAAAAGTGTTTTAATGGCAAGCACAGAACTTGTGAAAGCAGCAACTGAAGGACCCTAAAAGAAAGGGCAAAACTGAAAGCGTAAACACTCATCCCTTTCAAATATCTGAGTGAAACCTGCCAAGTTCTCAACATAACCTCTTCTAAATTCCTCTTCATCAGTTACATGGAAACTGCTTTATAGTGCATATGGAAGCTAAAACAATGAAAAGTATGCATAAAATGAATGCAACTGTTAGAATTTGTGAATTTCTTCCTACTTCATAATAGAAATTGGTACTTCTAAGTGTTCTACTAACTGCAAAACTTTTGCTTAAAACTAACATTTTCAGATTTTCTTGACCATGAAAACTACTAGAAACAAGACTCTGTATTAATTACTTAAAATTTCTAATCGTATTTCACTAATTACACTTCAATTCAGGGTTTTTTACAAAGAATCAGTAAAAATTACCTATGCTCACAATTTCATGCATTTTCTACTGCATATGCATAGACAACATAATAATCTACTTTCTTCCAAACCCAGCCACTAAAGTCTTTTTATGAATTGAAGGAAGTACTGAGAAATATGATATACTTACGGGGATAATTACTAGAAAAAAGCAGCAATAATACAGTTTTCCTTGAGAAAAAAAGAATTATACATTGACTTTCTAAAAAAAGTGTGATATGGGTATTATAGAAATTTAAACGGTAAGTATAATAGAAAAGGGGTTCTTGGAGGTAATAAAAATCATGGAACTTGTCAAAAATGGATAAATTCAGGGTCACCTGAACCTGAAAGCACAATTAAGATTTGCAATAAAACCAATGTGAATGTTTTATAATTAAGAACTTTTTTGGAAGACTGTCATAATATCCCATATGTCATTGACTGCAATATGAAATCACTACACACTAGCAAACAGTGTATTAATAAAGGGGAAT
>VYZT01027473.1:0-10938 GCA_013400735.1 Pomatostomus ruficeps | reverse complement strand
GCCGCTGACACGGTTTCGTTAAATTGTCCCGCAGATAAAAACCTCGAGAACGCGGAGGAGGCGGCGGAGCAGTTCAAGTTGATCCAGGCGGCGTACGACGTGCTCAGCGACCCACAGGAACGGGCCTGGTGAGCGGCGCTTGGCCTGGCAGAGGCTTTATTAGCCCTGGCTCTGCCGGGGCTTTTTCTGTGCTGCTCCTGTGCCTCGCTGCAGGTCAGCGCGGGTATCCGCGGGCAGGAGCAGCTGCTTGGCTTGAGGCTTTGTAGGGGTCGAGAGCCGCGCAGCACCTGGGAGAGGCACAGCTCGGCACTCTCGCCTTCCTCGTGGTGTGCCGGGAGCTGAGGGCGTGCTGGGCCGGAGCAGTGCCCTGCGAGCAGCCAGGCCCGGCCTCCTGCCTCCTCCCCGAGCACGGGCAGCTTGCACGGCACCTCTGGGCAGCCCTCGGGCTGTGGGCAGTGCGTACAGGTGTTCAGTCCTAACGTGAAACAAACACGCACACACACACATATCTCTAAGGTATTCCTACTCTTAAGTGTCCTGTGTAGCTTGTTTTTCACGTGGGCTGAAGCATCTACCAGATTACGCGGCCAAACCCATCTGTATCGAGTTTGTCCTCCTTGAAAATAGAGTACTATTTTTCAGGTTTTATGTGCTTATGTATGATTTGGGGGTTTTTTTGAGTGTATGTAAGTATTGGGTCACTTCAATAATGCCCTGCCCACTTCTGAAAGTTTGTTGAGGCATCTTGCTGAAATATAATTGATTGGTAGCTGGCTGTTGAGGAATTACTGCTATAGATATTGCAGATAACGTAATAGTAAGTAAATTAAAGATCAGGAGAGAATATTTACTCTGTTTTTCTTTCTGAAGACTTGGGATGTGAGAGACAAACTACAGACAGTGGGTTAAGCTATACAGTGATGTGATAGGTGTAGTGTGTTAGTTTATCAGCACTGTGTCTCTACATCCTTGATGCTGTGAATTTTTTCCAGGTATGATAATCACAGGGAGGCTCTGCTGAAAGGGGGAGTTGATGGAGACTATCAAGATGATAGCTTAGATCTGCTGCGCTACTTCACTGTTAGCTGTTACTCTGGATATGGGGATGATGAAAAGGTAATGAATCAATTAATCTTTAGTGAATCAGTTTAAATTCGATTATAAGTGTTGGCATTTGTTTTGTGTTTAAGTTATATATAGAACTGTTAGCACGGCTTACACAAATCTAAGACAAAACTTAGGGTGGGTGTATAGGGAAGCTTTAATTCCTGCATTTTGTTCAACAGTTACTTAATCATAGTGTCCAGCTATGCCATACAATTACAGATGTGTGTATATTGTTTATTTATCTTATATAGTGAAGCATTCCAGGGTTTTGCAATACTATCTGTTTATTTAGAAATACTTTTATCAAGCTAGAATGCTTAAAACTACAGAAAAGCAATGTAACAACAGTCCTTGGGGAAGGCATGCTTGCTGTAAGTGAATTCCCTATTGGATTTTTGAATTCCCTGTTGGATTTTAAAATACCATATATTAAAAAGCTCTAGGTGATTAGAAAAACCTTCACCAGAGAAATACTTACCTGCCTTTGTGTTACTGTACTAGGACTCAGTTAGTAGCATAGTAATTTAGAAAAAGATAGGATATTTAATAGTGATTTTTTTATCTGAAACTTTCACAAAACTTGATTCTTTTAACTAGAAACTTCTCCAGCATGCCGAAACTTTTTTCTTTTAATATTTTTATTTGACTACAGGTGTGAGAGAGACAGAAACTGCATGAAGGAGGTGGAAATAAAACGCATGAGAGATAGTGGAACTTTGTTGAGAGGGGTCTTGCACCTAGATCAAGTGCTTGCAAGACCTTTACCCTGGTTTTGAGTTGCTCTTGAAGAGTAGCAACGTTTCTCTAAAATACACAACTACACCTGAGCATTTGTACATCTATTACTGAGCCATGCAAAAGGTTTATTTATTGATTTGTTTATTTATTTCAGGGATTCTTTACAGTCTATCGACAAGTTTTTGAGAAGATTGCAAAGGAAGAGTTGGAATTTATGACCCAGGAAGATATTGAAGAATTCCCTATGTTTGGATATTCCCATAGTGACTATGATACGGTAAGGGCAAGTGTAAAACTGAACTGAAGGTAATGGAGTTAAATCATTGCTTTGTGCCAAAGGAAGGGCTCCTACTGACCTCTGAGGTGACTACAAACCCCTGTATCTGTGATTATTTTCTACTGCTGCAGACTGTTATTGTAAAGGAAGTACTTATGCTCTGATTCATAGTATTTAGGTGAATTAAAATTGGTATTTCCTGTTGGACCATAGTATTAGCCTGGCCTATAGGGTGAGTTGTCAGACAGCTACTTCACAGGGCCAACCATCAATTATGCCAGTGGAACTTAAGTGTAGTGCAAGACCTATAAAGCAAAAGAATGGATGTTTTCTTTGCTTTCTGAGGAGAGTAGTTTATTAGTGTTTAACACAACTTATGTTACAGAAAGGGATATTGAGCTAATTTTTTTTCCAATAATGTGTGGTGTCTTGCCTCATATAGGAAAACTACATAGCACTTAGTGCATAGCACAGCCTTTAGAAAACAGGAGATGTGGTGTTGACCTGCAGAGTGAGCTTCCATTATGATTACATTGTCATCTGCAATTAGCCTGTAGTCAGATTTGTTTCAGAAAATATTGCATGCTTTCCTCTGTGAAGCAAGAATAGAAAGTGTTTTGGGACTTGTATGACTTTAATTTTTGTCGTCTAGTTTGCCAACTCTCTGTTATAAACTCTCAGACTTAGGATTTTTTTTTTTATGGTTGCCACTATTTCTGTGTTGAAATTAAATAATGAGGTAATAATACTTTCTCTAGGAAATAACTGCACAGTATGAAGTGCACATAAATGTTGCTCTTAGTCTGGTACTTCTCCCCGTCACCTTTTCTGTATGGCTAATTATTTATGAAATTTGAATTGATATATACCTTAAAAGTTAGTAGCTTCAGTGGTACAAAACTTGGCTGGGGTTGGAAACAAGTTACAAATCAAACTTCTTAAGAAGTGCCAGGATGGGTGTTCGGATGTGGGAAGAAGTTACAGGATGTCTCTGAACCAGCTAAAATGTGTCTTTTAATGTAGTTATCTTGAAACATCTTTTGAAAACTACTTGTTTTGAGGCCATGGGATAGAAATTATTATAGGTTCAAAATAGCTTTAATGCTTCTATCAATTAACTGCAAAAAAGGCTGGAATTCTAGCACCAACATGCTTTGACATACGCCTTGTTCATGCTGTTCTGGAAGCAGAGCGCTCATTTTTTTTTCCCCCTAGGGATTCCTAGGGGTATTTTATAGGAAATAGCCTCTGTTAAGTAGAAGGGTAATTTTCCTTGTTGTCTTATATTCAGACAAAGAGATTACACTGTCAGAGGATTCCAGCATTGCAGTGCTCACTTCTCTACTTAGTAGGAGTATAATAGGAAAGGAGTTTTAGAAGGGAGCTACAAAAACTCTACAAAGGCTTCAAAATCTGTCATGTGAATGCTCTCTGGTTTGGTCTACTCTGTGAATTCACAAGAAGCTTGAGGCAGCTTGATCAGTGCCAGGCAGCCGGGAAGGACATTCTTAAGGCCATGAGTCCACAAGCCTTCATGGGAAGATAAGACTTGTAGATCAGCTAGATGCAGAAACCAAAGTGATCAGCTCCAAGTATGAGTAGCAGGCTAAACAAAATCCACCTAGGAGTTCAGCAAGGGCTGCTGTACAGGCTGCTGGAGAATGCCAGAGGTGTGCAGGTTGTTAAGGTAGCTGCTGAGAACAGGGAGAGTCTCACACATCTGGTGAAGGGGAGGATGANAGGAACCTTTCATTGGACTAAGTGCAGTATCTGATGCTTTTTTCCCAAAATAGGAAGAGGTGGTCTCCCTAGTATAACCACAGTTTCTTTTTTCAAGACTGTTTGCCTACACATATGAGGGAGGAGCTTAAATTCTTTTTAAGAATGCACTTAAAATAATGGCATANAGGTAGTCTAATTTTACTTAGGTTATTGGATGAAATATGAATGTTTATTGGTTATTTTTTGTGATAGCAGAGAAAAACTGTAGTGACTTACCTGCCAGAAGCCACAGCCATGAACTTTGCATGTAGATAGGCTGCTGAAAGTTGTTGAGTTGTTCCTGTGAATAACAGTTGATAGTTGTAGTTCCTGCAAATAACAATAGAGAAAGAGAAAAGGACTCACTAGAAGGAAACATATTAAACCATTAGGTTAAATACTTCTATGAGGTATCCCAAAATAGCAGTAGAGCATATAGGAGTGAGTAGCAAGAAGAAAGATTGATGGGGCAAGTAATGTGAAGAAGGGAGTTTAGGCATATCATGATTGCTGAATATACAAAATGCAGAAGGACAATAATTATTTGGAGAGGAATAAAAAACAAACCCAAAGTGATTGTGTTGCCATGTTATTAGTCCAGCATTTACCCATGAATAGTAAAAGGGAGGAGAGTAAGTAATGATCACTTACTTTTTAATGTGAAAGCTAGGGGCATAATTTTAACCTACAGTTATGTAGTTTGTGAACAAAAGAGGATTAAAATTTTCTTCACATGGCCCCTTCTTAAACTGTGCAAGTCAAGGCTCCTTGCTGTTGTATCATCAAGGGTTGTTCATTTCTGTCTTGTTCAAGAAGCAGAGAAATTATACAGGGAAGAAATAACATTATGTGCCTGTATTTATTTTGCTGGTTTTTTTAAGTTGTTGGAAATGTATGGCTGACCTCCGGTGTGGTTTAATGTGGAGGTTCATAGGCAGTCTGTACAAGTATCACCTTGCAGGCCGCATGTCTGGTTCTGATTGTGCTTTTCAGTTTGACAGAAGAAATTCAGCCCAGCTAAGTAACTGGACACTAGTGTCAGCATGATCCAATCCTGCAGGGGGATGTTTTTAGAAGTTGCAGTTTGTAGTAGTTTAGACAACGTTGTTGAATTGACACGCTTTCAAACTTCAAGGATGATGGTAGAAGTTTCTCTAAACCTTCATTTCTCTGAGGCAAAACTGTGGCCTTTACAGAAGTTCAGAATGAAAAGTCCTGAATTGTATGTATGGGTTTTATGTTGCCTGGTAAACAAGTGACTTAGTTAATTTATTTTTTTTCTTACAGGTAGTTCACCCTTTCTATGCATATTGGCAGAGTTTCTGTACTCAGAAAAACTTTGCTTGGAAAGAAGAGTATGACACACGACAAGCCTCAAACCGCTGGGAGAAACGAGCTATGGAAAAAGAGAACAAGAAAACGAGAGAGAAAGCAAGGAAAGAGAGGAATGAACTGATCCGTCAGCTAGTAGCCTTTATTCGTAAAAGGGATAAAAGAGTACAGGCTCACAGAAAACTTGTAGAAGAACAAAATGCCGAAAAAACTAGGAAAGCAGAGGAATTTCGGAGGCAACAGAAGCTCAAACAAGCCAAGTATGTAAATGTGAAACAAATAATTTCTTTGAGAAACTATGCATGAGGATACAGTATAAACATAGATTCTAATAGTAGCTCCACTTGCTCTTTTAAACATCCTTAAAAATTTTAGATATTAATTTTGGTCTCAAGTCTGAGCTTTTTAAAATTCAGGTTTCTGCATTGTACTGACTTGTAGAGATCTAAGATAACTGGGGAATGGTTATCTGGGTGCTGTGGGTAACTGGCTGTAATTGCACAGAACCCAGTGTGCTTTTACTTAGTTGGGGAAATAAAATTTGATAGTTATCTTTGTTCCTTTAAAGAAAAAAGAATGTAACTTGTATAATAAGGAAGAACAGGACTATAACAACCTGGATGTAGATCACCTTCATCTGCCTTGGAGTTGTACTTGCTAAAAATAAAGAGGGGGAAATGAGCTTAGCTTTGCCTNATGTACTGTTTCTCTTTTTATACATGTATGCTTTCTCCCCTTAGGGACAGTAAGACAGAGTTATGCATTTACTGACAAGTGGTTTGATAATTCTGAGGCCAGAAGCCAGCAGGAGCAAAATTCAGCTGACCTCCGATACCCTGTTTGATAACATGGGGCACACTGAGACTGGGAAAACTGAGATGGTACTTTCCCATAGTGCACAGTCAAGGAGTAATGTGCTTGTGGATTTTGTTGTCCTGTACTGTTTGTGAGTTTGGATCTTAGAGCAGGATTGAGCTGACTGCCTTGCTGTCAGCTTGATACTGACCATACTGCACAGCATGTTCTGCCTGAAATTCAGCCAGGACCCACCTATGTTAATATCTCTGCTTGCAGCATAGAGGTGCTCATTGACATCACAAATAAACTCAGATTGCTCAGATTTGTTTGCTCCATTATAATAGGTTCAGAACTTTCCTCCTGAAATGCCTGAGAAGACCAGTTACCTATAAGTAGAAGTTGTCTTTAAGTAACACTGTTCCTGTAGTTCCCATTTCATGGACACAGTGTAGAAGTTATTGTACTTCTCTGCTTGCAGGCTTGCTGAGCAGTACAAAGAGCAGAGCTGGATAACTATGTCAGATCTGGAGAGAGAGCTGCAAGAGATGGAGGCACAATATGAAAAGGAATTTGGAGATGGATCAGGTGGTGAAGATGAATTAGAAGAACAGGAGACAAAAGGCATTGAAGGTATGGTGTGTGGGGAGGTGATCTATCCTGAGTCACTGCAGACTGAGTGTGGCTCACAGCCTCAGATTCACAGTTCTGACTTGTAATGCAACTCACTGCCTCCCTCTGAGGGTGCTGGGCTAGAGTATGTCCCTCTCAGGTGTTTTCCTTTGAACAGGCTGCAGCTGCTAATTTACATTAATGTCTAATTTGGTGAGGTGATCTCGATCTCTCTGTATGTCAGTAGTACTGGAGAAGTTGAATGTCAATGCTGTGACTCTTTTCTGGGGCCTAAAGAGCAGCTTGTTCAAAAATTGCTCATCTGACTTTGTCTCTCTGATCCTGCTGATCTCTTCAGACCAACTGAATGATGAAACTGAAGACGCTGAATTTGTTGATGGTCTGTACTGCCCTGCTTGTGACAAACTGTTAAAAACTGAGAAAGCGTAAGTGCTTGTGGTTGTGGATTTGGGAGTGGGGGTGTTGGGTTTTAAGTCCTTTAAAACTGCATTTTAAAGAATTTTTTAACTTCACATAATGGTCAGTGTTGTCTTTCCATTGTCAGTGCAGAAATTTCCATACTTAGTAGTGCTGGATAATGGGCCTGTTGTTAATTTACATGTAAATAACGATGTTTGCTCAGAGCAACCTGCAGTAACAATCTGGTCTTCACAGCATGAAGAATCATGAAAAATCAAAGAAGCATCGAGAGATGGTATCACTGTTACGACAGCAATTGGAAGAGGAAGAAGAGAGATTTCCTGTGTCTTTGGATGATGCAGATGGAATACAGACCAAAGAGGAGGAAGAAACAGAAGATGCGCCCAAACAGAAGTACTTCAAATTGGTTTTAATTTTATTGTGACTGATGATTTACTAAGTCTTAGTGGCCTTCAAAGGGAGCTCCTGATGATTTGCCACTGCTTTGCTCTCAGTATTGTGCAATTTGAAATGCTTCCTAGCATCAGAGTTCAGTAAAACACATGCATCTGCATGACTGCATTTGAGTGCCATAGAACAATAGACTCATGTTTTCTCTGATGCTTAAAGTTACACATTAAGGAAAAGAAGGGTTTGTTATTTTTCAAGCAGAGGGACTTCCACAGAGCCAGTGCTTATTGATTTGGTACTTACTGTCAGTTTATTGCTGGCATAAATGGATAATGAGAGTGCTCAAAATCAGAATTGTTACACAACTTCATTTTTAAACAGCCAGAGCGTAATCCTAACTATCTCACTAATACCTTTACGTTCAGTCTGAGTAGAATAAATGTTTTACTAAATGCAATGAATAATTTGGGAGACCTGTTGTTTTAATTTCAGGTGTGAGTAGCTTTCTTTTTGTGGCTACCTAATATCATGTTAAGAGGATAAGGGAAAAGCATGGCTTGATACCTTTTTAGAAATCCTGCTAGTTTTGGGGAGTTTTCTGTAAAAAAAGGTAATTTTAAAATTGTCTTTACAGACTCTCAAAGAAACAAAGGAAGAAACAGAAAACAATGAAGGTATGTAGACATAATGATACTCTGGGAACGTTACAACCCAGTTTTCTTACCTCCTGACAAATTTTTTTTTGTCCTGCAAAATAGGAGAACTTGAAATTCCACAGAATTTGAAGACTGTTTAAATATATTTGTAGTTCATCTTTGCCTCCAGAATAACTTCTATTAAACTTATTATAATCATATTGTATTATAATATGATTATAATGAAATCTGTGATAATAACATCATAGACCTCACTTCGTTTTGTTAGTGCAGATGTTAATATGTGGTGCTGGCTCTGAAAAGGCTGCAGTCTGAAGTATAAAACAAACAGATGGAAATAGGCACATAGGGAGAATGCAAGGAATTGATCAGGAAGGCCAGTAGAGGCCTTGGTGCATTAACAGCTCAGTTTAGTGGTCACTTCTAGCTTTAGTTGCAGGAGTTGGTATGATGCATTGTTAATTTCTAGTTTAGAGGGGGTCAAGAAGACTGCCACAGTATTGGCTTCCTGCTGATACTGTGGCTGTTGGAATGAGCACATCCATTCCACCTTTCTCTTGAACTGCAAACAAAAGTGACCAATCTGTTATACTCCAGGATCTGAGTCTCTGTGCATAGTATCACAGATCTGTGCTGACAGCAACAGGTGAAATTCAACAGCTGTTTCAGGCTTGAGTGGCAGGAGTGTCATAGTCAGCACACTCTTCTGTCTGCCTTCCTCAAGCTTTATCCTTTTCAAGTACTTAATCCTCAGTCCTAGCCTTGTTCCAGTGAGCTGTCTGTACCAGGTCCTTCCACGCTTTCCCCTCTAAGTTCCTATTCTCTGTTCACCTTTTCTGCTCTCTCCCACTCCATCATTATCTCTTGTTCTTAAGAAACTTTTCTGAGACTTTCAAGCAACTGTAGTTTCCTGGCTTCACAGTGGTTGGCCCAGTTGCATAATCCAAGTATTGGCTTGACCTTCATGTTTCTGTGCAGGCCATGAGGCTTCAGTTGACTCTTTCCTCCTCTGTTGGAGACCAGAGCTGGCACATAGTCACCATGGTTCTGTTGCATCAGTTTGCTACAGCCTGGACAGTAGGTGCCACTCTTGCATTGCACGAGCTGGAATCTTGTGCTGAGAAATCCTAACTCCATCCTCTGCCAAGCAGGGAATCTCTGTGGATTTTGTTTTCTTTTCCTGAAGTTAAGATTAGCCAAGTTTTTTTCAGGTAGCTGAGACTGTACGCTAGAGATGATAAGAGTTGCATTAATGTGGTGTTATGTCAAATTTGTTATCCTGCTTTTGGGAGCTTTGCTGTTCTTCTTCAGACAGGGATTTGATATTTTGCCAAACTGCATATATTGAGTCTAATCTGGCACATGGAAAAGGCTGCCAGTATCCCTAATGTTAGGGAAGGAAAATACAGTGTGTCTATCTAATTTCAGTCAGCTCAGTTATTTTGGCTCAAGTGTCCTAATGTATTTGTCTGGCACAGTAAACTTTAGTCAAAATAATTAACCTTTTGCAAAGTTATAAGCCAAGCCACTATCTGTCAAATAAGAAATGATAGTCAGAACAGGATGAACCCTGTGTGTAATTAAAAGCTACCTTCATTCTCCTCTTCTGTAGTTTCAGAGGCTGTTTTATTGGTGTTTCTTCCCTTTACCACAGGTGGCCTCATCTTTCAAAACAGGAGAACTAAGGTTTTACTTGTTACAGTTTCACTGAAAACACACAGTAAAATTAAGAGGGTCCATGGCTTTCAGTCCTCCCAACCCACCCATGTTTGAGGTGAATGAGTATAGTACTATAAACACAGTCACTAATGAACTGAAACGATTTCACTTGGATTTTTTCTGTTTGGACAGGGTTATGAGGACTCTTTTGATCAAAGTGCTGATGAAGAAACAGTTGAACAAAAGGAGGTCCCCAGCATGGAGAAGGATAGTGGCTCAAAAGAGGAGTTGGTCAATGATGGCCAGAGATGTGCTGTGTCAGAGGACACAGGCATTACAGATGATGTCAGCCAAGAGAATGAAACACAAAGTGAAGCAAAAAGGTGTGTTGGGTTGCAACATTGCAGTTGCTGTGTCGTTCTGTATCATGTATGATACCATCAAACAAGGATAGATTCACTCACAAATGTGGACTCTGGGGGCTGTTCACCAGAACTGGTTGGAATAAACATGATACTAAACAAAGAGTATAGAAACTTCTTTGAAAGTGGTATTTGACTTCAGATTGCTGTCATATCACTTCCCAGGAGCCAATTCAGCATCTTGAGATTAACAATTGATTGTATAAATTATTTTTTTTTCTGGATCCACTTGCATTTTTTTGTGTGAAGGAAGAACAGGGGAAAGCAGCAGAGACATTGATAACTGAAAAACATCAGAAGCTTGTACATGTTGAATGTTCCTATGCACTGATCTTGGTTCCTCTTTGTCTGTTGGCAGCACTAAGCCTAAAGGGAAAAAAGCCAAGGAAGCCAAAAAGTCTGCTAAGACATCTTCAGAGAGTTCAACAATGGTATGTCAATTTACTTATGCTATTTAAAACAGAATAATAGAATTGTTAAAGGTTGGAAGGGACCTTAAAGATCATCTAGTTCCAGTAGACCGCATTGCTCAAAGCCCCATCCAGCCTGGCCTTGGACACTTCCCAGGGATGAGGCATCCACAACTTCTCTGGGCCAATGCCTTATCACCCTTACAGTAGAGAATTTCTTCCTAATGTGCAATCTAGACCTGCCCTTTGTCAGTTTAAGACCATTGCACATTGTCCTGTCACTCTACTGTATAAAACGTCACTCTCTCTGTTTTATATAAGCCCCCTTAAGGCACTGG
>VYZT01027467.1:0-15262 GCA_013400735.1 Pomatostomus ruficeps | reverse complement strand
CAGGGTCAAACCACACCAGGACAGCATCCTAGCCTGGATCAGAAATAGTGTAGCCAGCAGGAACAAGGAAAGGCTAGTCCCTCTGTACTTGACTCTGGTGAGGCCACACCTCAATTGCTCTGTCCAGTTCTGGGCCACTCAATTCAGGAAGGACATTGAGGCGGTGGAGCAAGGCCACAGAAGTGAAGTGAANGGAGCAAGGCCACAGAAGTGAAATGAAGCTAGTAAAGGGTCTGGGATACAAGTGTTATCAGGAGTGGCTGAGGGAGCAGGGGGCTGTTTAGCCTGGAGAACAGAAGGCTCAGGGGAGACCTTATCACACTGCACAACTACCTGAAAGGAGGTTGTATGGGGATCAGCCCCTTCTCCCGGGCAACCAGCGACAGGATTAAAGGATAGTCCTAAGGTGCACCAGGGGAGGTTTAGGTCGGACATATGGAGGAATGTCTTCACAGAAAAGGTGGCCAAGCATTGGAACAGGCTGCCAAGGGAGGTGGTGGAGTCACCATCCCTGGATATATTTAAGGCAAGACTGGATATAGCACTTAGTGCCATGGTCTAGCTGACAACGTGGTGTTCAGTCAGAGGTTGGAGTCGATGATTTCAGAGGACTCCTCCAGCCTAAGTGATTCTGTGATTCTGAGGTAAAACACCAAATAATCCGCCATGAACTCCGACCTCAGAAAGCCTGGAAAAATCAACCCGTAAAGCAGAACTTTTGTTCACGCTTTCATCAGTCAGAATACAGGGCTGGTAGCCGGGCCCAGAACACGTCTTTTCCCTCGGCAGCCCGAGATGTTCGGCCCGGGCGGCTCACACGCGGCTCCGCGGTAGCCCCAGGGCCTGAGGCGCTCGCTCCGCGCCCCGTCCGTCCCCGTCCGCCCCGCCCCGCCCCGTCCGGCCCGGTTCGGCCCGCCCCGGGCGGATGTGAGCTCACAGCGCGCCTGGCGGAAGGAGCGGGGCGGGGGTTTCCGCGGCGGCCGCGGCGATGGCGGGGAAGGCGGCGGCAGGCGAGCCCCTGGGCCGGACGGCGGAAGAGGCGGCCTGGGCAGAGACGCTGCGCGGGGCCTGCGAGCCCGAGCATCACTGGCGGTACCGCCGGGAGTTCCTGCTGCGCAACGTGGGGGAGCTGCCGGCGGCGGGCAGCGCCCAGCTGCAGCGCCTGGTGTCCCTCTCCATGGTGTGGGCCAACCACGTCTTCCTGGGATGCCGGTGAGTTCAGCGGCACCCGCCGGGGGACAGGGGGGACGGCACGAAGCGACCGTCTGACAAGGCCCCTTCCCTCCTTTCCTCTTGTCGCCCCTCCAGGTACCCGCCGCAGGTCATGGAGAAGGCGCTGGAAATGGCCGAAGGCATCCAAGTGACCAACGCGCCTGTCCGCACCACGAGAGACGAACTGGTTGCCAAGGTGAAGAAAAGAGGCATATCAAGTAGCAATGGTTAGCAGATCATAGCTGTGACAATACATAGGAGTCTAGAAAATGCTTGTTTCTGAATGTTCTTGGTTTGCCTCAGGCTTAGAAAGTAGTCGAAATAATTTTCTTTTAAAACTCCCGTTAATAGTTTTCTTTCTCTGTGCTATTGTTTTTATAATATAATGTCTCTAAAATGGACATAATGCATACGTAGTCCTTTGGTAATGTAGAGCTGTTGTTTTGAATTTCTGCAACTGGTGTGCTTTAAGCTGATTACTTGTGCATTGTGATGTGGTCTGCTGTACTCCAGCTTAAATACGTTCTTATTACTTTGCCTTTGCTGCCAGTCAGGCATTGTTGCTGTGCAAGAAATGGAGTTTCTTAAAGAAATTCTCAGACCAATGATGTAAAGGTTTTGGTTTTTTTTAATTGGTAGACAAAATACGCTTCTTTTATTTTTAGATCAGATAACCCATTTAATGTATATTGTCCAGTTTTGGTTTGGACTTCAAGACTAGAAATACATACTTGCCTACAGGTGCCAAACCAATATCTGAAATATCGCATGAGTATTTTTAGGATTTTGTCCAAAAAACCCAAAATTCTGAAATAGCAGGTTAATACTTGAAATGACAGTTCAAGATGTATGGCTAATATATACCCTTTAAATTCACAGACATTATTGCTAGAAGGTTTTAGATTATTTATTTCTACATGGATATTTCATAGTACAGAAATCAAAGAGGATCACATATTTTACCTGTTTTGCAGAAGGGGTAGAGGAGCCCTGCAAGAGACAAGCTGTTGAGAAAAGCAGAGACTCTAAGGATGCTGGAAAGGATGTGAAAACAACCAAGGCAGAAGGAATGAAGGAAACGGAGAGCACATTGCCCAAAAAGCAGGAAAAAGGTACTAGCAAAGATCCAGAAAGTTCCCAGTCAACTTGCAGTTCAGATCAAGAAATGGTCATAGTCTCAGACATAGAAACAGAAGGAAAACCTGCTAATGCTGAAAGTACTGCTGAGCAAAAGCCACCTTCATCTGAAAAAGAGCCAGGAAAGAAGCCTTGCTCAAGTCCACCTAAGGAAAGCAAGTGTGAAAACGTGCCATCACCTGAAAAGAAAACTACAGTAAGTGTAGCACCACTGGCTGCCGAGAGCACCCCTCAGCCAGATGCGGTGGTGGCAGCAGTGCCACCAGCTGCCAAGAGCACCCCACAGGCAGCAGTGGTAGCAGCGGCAGTGCCAGCGACCACCAAGAGCACCCCACAGGCAGCAGCGGTGGCAGCAGCAGTGCCACTGACCACCAAGGGCACCCCACAGGTGCCAGCGGTGCCACCAACCACCAAGAGCACCCCCCAAACAAGTGCTGCGTTGCTGTCTTCCAAAACCCAAGTGAGTGGCCCAGCATCAGCGTCCAAGAGCGGCGCTCAGGTGAGCAGTTCACTGCTTCTGGGCCCCAAGAGCGGCACTCAGGTGGGCGCCTCGCTGCTGCTGGCCTCCAAGGGCACTAAGGTGGGCTCCCCGCTCCTGGCCTCCAAGAGTAGTGCGGAGGTGGCCGCCTCATTGCTGGCTGCTCGGAGTGGCACACAGCCAGGATCCTCGCTGCTCTCTTCCAAGAGCAGCGCTCAGGTGGCTGCTTCGTTGCTGGCTGCTCGGAGTGGAGCTCAGCAAGGGCCCTCCCGGGGTGGAGCTCAGGCAGGCGCTTCCCTGCTGGCCTCCAAGAGCGGCTCTCAGGCAGGCGAAAGCCCTGCGAAGGCTTTGTGCAAACCACTGACCAGTGAAGATGCAAAGGAAAGACAGCCTTTTTTCAACAGACTCTACAAAGCTGTAGCCTGGAAACTGGTTGCTGTTGGAGGCTTCAGTCCTAATGTAAATCACGCAGAACTTCTAAATTCATCTATTCAGTCTGTAAAAGCTACATTAGATGTTGCTTTTGTTCCCCTGAAGGAACTTGCAGACTTGCCTCAAAATAAAAGCTCCCTAGAAAATATAGTTTGTGAACTGAGGTGCAAGTCTGTCTACTTGGGTACTGGCTGTGGTAAAAGTATGGAAAATGCCAAAGCAGTGGCTTCAAGAGAAGCTTTGAAATTATTCCTCAAGAAGAAAGTTATTGTGAAGATATGTAAAAGAAAATACAAAGGCAGTGAAATTGAAGATTTGGTGCTTCTGGATGAAGAGTCGAAACCTTCAAATTTGCCTCCAGCTTTAAGAAATCCTCGTGAGATCTTGTAGGGGAGAATCACTGTACTGTGTATAGTATTTCAACACAAGGTCTGAAAGTTAATTTTGTACTTTGAAAATGTAGGCTTCCAGATATTTTGTATTTCTTTCTCAGTTTTGCAAGACAATGATAGTTCTTTCACTTGGTAGCAATTGCATAAAACTTGTTAGAGATAACAAGTTCGCATTTAAAGGTATTGCCTTAATATACAGCACACTAGTGTGCTGTTGTATTTGCAAAATAGTCTACCTAACTCTTCTATTTTTAATTAAACTATTAAGATACAATTGCTGTTTAAAACCTGACATTTTTGTAATTCTTACAATTTGATGGCAGTGTGCTCAGTTGTCTACCATATCTTTTCTAGCCTTGTAGAACTGTATACATAGGGACCATAATACTTGAATAATTGAAAGTTGTTTAAAAATTTCAATCAAAAAGTTGAATCATCTATTTCAGGCTTGTTACTCATAATGTTCACTGCTGCTCATACTAGGAGAGAAAATAGTTGGTTGACTATTTTTATGGGATGTTTTCATAACACTTGCAATATAAGTGACATCCTGATCCTATTTAACATTACACTATCAGGTTAGAGCCCATTTAATATCACATTGGCAAATTAGCAATTAGCAGTCAAGTCACAGCTATTTCGGCCACCAAAACTTTAAGCAGATTAAATTTATATGGTCAAGTATCATTTACAGTTTTGTTTGGTGTCTTTTTTTTCCAAATAAACATGAACTTCTATACCAAGTATATTTTGACTGCTACTAAAACAATAAAACCTCTGGGATAAGCTTTTAGCGTACTTTGGTTTTGGCTACTAAATATTCCAGCCATTTCAATAGCATTGCAACACCTTCAGTAAGGCTTTGCTTTGAGTGGCTTCAAGGTGTAATCCCACAAGGATGAGTTGGTTTCTTTAGATGTGTAGCTGAAACACTGTAAGAAAACTGATAGAGGGGACCTATAGAATATCAATATCTACTTTAGTAACACCAAGACAAGCAAAACAAAGATGCTGCTGTCTGCTGGAGACAGCAGCTGTATTGTAAAGCATTCATTCTAACTGAGCCCTTCCTTTGCTACATTTTTACTCCCTGTACAGAATAGTTTGAGGCAAAGAGAGATTGCCTTTTATTTTCAATGTTGCTGAAATACCTGCACAAAATGCATGTTTTGGTATATTGGATAATGACATGTAATTGTAAAAACATAATGTCTTCAGTACTATTTTGAATTAATCGTCCTATTACAGTAGTTAGCATCATTTAGTGGTGTCCTTACACTTGACTGACAGGTCCATTGATCAAGTGCTACAGGAATGAATAGGAATTTCTGGGATCTCAGTAGTACATACATCAAGTTCTTTTGTAATTTTTGGGACTAAACCACAGTGGTGTTTACACTGTACCCTGTGTGCTTTTGAACAGCAATGGCTGTCCAGTCCATAGAACCAGAAGCCTGCAAGGCGCTCGCACTTCGCGATGGCTGGTTGAGAACTTCCTCCACCTGACCCCTGTGCTTCTGTGCCCTCGGTCACCCTTCACCCTAGTTAGATTTCTCAGGAGTTCCCCCTTGGCATTCCTGGAGCACCGCCCGGCGTTCGGAATGCAGTGTGCTAAATTGCATCTTAGTGCAAGAGTTGGTGTCTGCTTCTAGCGCAGGGCAAGCTTCATGCTGTGCTTAGGAGCTGTGGTATTCATGATGGGAAGTGTGAGATCTGTTTTAAAGTCCTTACCCTGTTCGGGTAGACACGTGGAAGGACTGTGGTCATAGGGCAGGAGTTGCATCCTGTGCCCTCTGTAGTACAGCTTTCTCTGCTGTTAGTTTGGTCATCGCCAGATCTCTGGTTCAGAATTGCAGCGCGTGTTGTAATGTGAAAACCGGTGTTTCTCATCTGTAAAGCAAAGCTCTCAGTATTCACTGACCTCAAGGGGCTGTTAGGGCAACTGTGTTAAAAGGCTGAGGTGCTAGATGCCTTTTTTAAAAAGACCTGACTTAGGATTACTTTTTTAAAAATTTTGAATGTTATTCCTCTTTGATGTTTGGTCGTGAATCATTAAAGAACAAGTCTGTAGCTACTCTTACTAGAAACTGGAAGTTGAAGCGTGTTATTTTTATTTCACATTCTCCATGGAAAGCAGTTCAACACACGGATTCTAACATACAAGTAAATAAGCATTATTCAAGTATTTGAATGAGAATTTATTAACATTTCATTAGCCCTGGGGGAAGGAGGAGAGGTTCAAAGATGTGGCTGTGGCAAGAAGTGTTTGTGCAGTCCTGTCAGTTTAAAAACCTCTGTGTCTCCCCTCCAGGTACTGTTCTGGTCTCTAGCGACTGGGATGCTGGTCTTTAAGTGTCAGACCCTGCTGACGAGGACCAGCGGGAACACCTGCACTTACACTGTAGGTGTGCAGAGTTGTCTCAGGGGGACAAAGCAAACCAACCAACCGAAAGAAAAGCTGACCCCGTCTTTTTCTACAGAAGTGCAGGAAATCGCAGTCATCAGAAGTGACCCCTGTTTCCTCTGGGGACTGTTGCACAGCCTAAACATGTGCGGCAGGGTCTGTGCGGACAGCCGCCCGCTGGCTGCTGTTCGCAGCTCCCAGGTGCGCTCCCGTGCGGGGCCTGTCGCCCGCCGCTCCCTGCTCCGGCCTGCGGGCGCCGAGCGGTCTCAGCGGCGGCCACAAGGCGGGGCTGGCGCGCCCGGCTCGGGGCGGGGCCGCGGCGCTCTATTTGCATAGCGCGTTCCCGGGGCCGCTCCGGCCGTCTTCGGCCGCTTTCCGCGGCCGCCCGGGGCCGTGGCGCCTTTCGGGGGGCGGTCAGGCCGCCTGCTCGCTGTGCATCTCCTGCGGAGACCGGCAGGGAGGCAAACGTAGCAGACAGAACTACTCGCCCTATGCTGGAGGTTGACCCATGTGCCGGAGTTTATATATCGTCATAGGGGACCGTTTAAGGCCGGGATGTTCTGAAGACCTGCTCGCTAGGCTACGAACGGAGGACGCCGGTTCCTCATGGGCCCCGCGCCCGCCTAGGGGAAAGTCCCCGGACCGCCGGCAGAGAGTGCCGGGCGCTGCCGCGCCCCCGCCCGCCGCCGCCTCACGCCTCCCTCCGCCGAGACGCCCGCGGGCCGAGCGGGTGAGCGCGGGGCGGGCTCTCGTCACGGCCACAGACACGCAGGTAGCGCGGTAGACGCGCCAACAGAACGGGGCTCACTCTCAGGCCATCCCCTTTTGCGGGCGGGGCTCCCCAACGGCGCATCCCCCGCGACCCCGCACGGCTGGGGGCTGCCTTGCGGCGCAGCTGAACCCTGCGTGGGCACAGGAAAGCGCATGGGGGGACACGCTGCTTCCCCGGCAGCGCCGTGCAGGACAAGCAGCCCTACACCCCNATTTTGTGATACTTCTTATCAGTCCTTTCCCGGAATAGGTGGTTTCGCTCTGCTCAGGGCATTGTCTTGGGTTGATGGTTCATTATCAGCCTCTGATGGTCGCTGATGCTCTTTGCATATCTCCCGTGCATCATCCCAGCTTGACGAGATGTTAAACCTATCTTTCTAAAACAAAACGGAGGAAATTCTTTCTCAAAGCAAGACCTAGCCAATTCTTACTAAAGAAACAGAAATAGAAATTTTTAAAAGATACATAGTTTCCAACACCGCTGCCGCTCATACCCACTGGGATTCAGGTGCATCGTGGCGCACAGAATCAGGTTGGAAAAGACCTTTGAGATCATCGAGCCCAACCTCTGACCAAACATTGTCAACCAGACTACAGTACCAAGTGCCACGTACAGTCTTTGCTAAAGACCTCCAGGGAGGATGACTCCACCACTTCCCTGGGTAGCCTGTTCCAATGCTTGGCAATACTTTCTGTGGAGAAATTCCTCCCGTTGTCCAACCTGAGCACATTCAATTGGGGAGGCACTCCAGGCGGAGCACTCACCTGCCTCTAAAAAGACTTTCCCTCTTTCCCTGCTCCAGGAGGTAGCAAGAGACCAGATGGAAGTACTCTGCCGCGGACACAGGAGGGTTCGGTGGGTATCTGAGCACAAACGCTGACGGAGCACTGAGGACAAGCCACACTCTGCCAGCACAGCGGCCACTTACCCAGGCTGTGCTGTGCGGGACGTACCTACTCCCGGGATCCCCTGCTCCGCCTACTCTGCAGAGAAGGCCAGTGCATGCCACCAGTGTTACTTGCCCACTTTAATTGGATTCTCATGCATTAACTCCCAGGTACTATGCAAGATGTTGCTGCCCTGCTGATAAACTGAATTAATTTCATAGGCAGTGCCACTCTTGCCTCTAGTATGTCAAGCAAATAGCACATCATCATGCTCGCCTGTGGAATAAAGCCCTCTGCTGCTCTAAAGTCATGTCTGGGTATGAAAGATGACAGAAGAGCACTGACAGAGATCCCCAAAATGACATAAAATTCAGGCATCTCAGACCCAAAATAAAAGGTTTATTACCTTACCTAAATTACCTTTGTTACTTACCCTAAAAGCTCCCAAGTGGCCCAGAGACAATGCTTCATTCTGGTTTATGTTGTCTTGGTATTTATGAAGTTCCTGTGGTAAGCCCAGGTCTGCTAAGTGGTGTCTTTCTCTTTGGTTGAGCCTCAGACATGTCGCCTATATGCACGCAGAGTTTGCAAACCCTGTTAGTTTCCAACACCTGCTGCTCCTCTTCCAGCAATATCTTCATGGTGACCTCCTTCCAGCCATGTCAGAGCCAACACTAGGCAGTGGAGACCTGTGTGCAGAGCAGGGAGCACCTCTGCAGAACTGGTGGTGGCAGCTCTGACTGCCTCACATGAGAGCCCTGAGAGGATGTGCAAGGGACTCAGAAACCACCTGGCTTGAGCTGTTATTTTGGTTGCTGTCTTAGCCACTTGAACCACTCAAGTGTCTTTCTTATCTCCCTTGATCTTGCATGTGATCACCTGTATGTATGTGGGGAGAGATTTCAAATTAAAATGCTATCAAAGAACCCATCCTTAAAGAAACAACTAAACTAGGACACAGCTCTATGAAGTCTTGTTTTTTTGGCTGAGAAACTGTGATGAAATCTCAGTGTCCCAGTTTCATCTACTAAAAGGATATATCTAAAGCTCTATAAAGCACCTGCTGTACAGGCTGAAGACCACAGTCAAGCTTGTGGAGACAAGCTGAAGCTTGTGCTTGTGCAGTGACTGATGTGTGCTTGTTTTTCTTTTTTAGCCCTAAAATTGCACTGCAGCACCTCAATGATTTGAACTGGTTCTGTGCATGTGTGAACAAAATGGTCTCATTTGTAGTTTATGGCAAATTTTGGTCTTCAAATTTGTTAGTACGAGAGAATATGTCAAACATCAAACTTCCCTTGCCTATAGGTTAAACTAAGCTGACATGACCTGGTCTAGTGGTCCAGAGACTGAAGGGAAAAAGCACACATTGAAAGAATTTTGATGCTGTCTCTCACTGGGCAAATCTGTGGTTACCAGCTACGTATTTTCCTCCTCTAGTAACACTCCTGCAACTAAAGGAGCATTGTTCATCTCCAACATCTGAGCCGGCAGGCCTTTAAAGTTTTCATTGCCACTGCTGGTCAGGTAACATTAATTGTTAGGCCTCAGTGGGCTGCAAAAGGACTTCTTTTGAATATGGATGTCAGAGATTGATCACATTGGGCAAAAGATATTTTGTCACTAGTAAGAAATCTGATCTAACCAATGGATTTACTAAATCCTCTGATGTTCTACATTTTACATTTCAAATCCTTCAGTGTTTAGCCTGGAGAAGACACAGCTGAGAGAGGATCTTATCAATGTCTATAAGTATCCAAAGGAAGGGTGTCAAGAGGATGGAGCCAGGCTGTTCTAGGTGGTACCACGAAATAGGACAAGAGGCAACATGTGGAAATCATTACATAGGAAGTTCCACCTGAATACAAGGAAGAATTTCTTTATTGTGCAGGTAACCAAGCACCGGAACAGATTGCCCAGAGAAGTTGTGGAGTCTCCATCTCTGGAGAGGTTCAAAAGCTGTCTGGATACAACCTTTGCAATGTGCTCTAGGGGACCCAGCCTGAGCAGGGAAATTGGATCAGATGACTCACTGGGGTCCTTCCAGCCTCACCTATTCTGTTATTCAGTGATTTTAACTGCAGTTGAGTACTATGTTCAGTCAGACACTGCCTATATTTTGACAACAGCCTTCCAGCCTAAAGCCTCCTTTAGTTTGGAGTAAATGCCACCTTTCTCTTTATTACTTTGGAGAAGACAATGTTTGAGAGGCAGGAATCTATTAATCTTGTTTAACCATTAATTTTTTTCACAATTACAACTGATAATAAAGCAAATGTAAAATCTGACTGTTATTGGGAAAAAAACCCCTGTACATTGGTCATATCCTAGTAGTAAAGGATAATACTACTTTTTGGTCACTTGGAGTAAGTGATGGCACTGAAAAATTTGCATAGCAGCAGCACCACTAGAAAACCTATGATGTGGGTGATTTGGTGCTACCAGGTTATTTTGAAGATATGAAATTACTCTCTGTTGCTATTTGTGGTGACTTTTCAGTTGCACTAGAAATTAATCATTTTTACTAGGTTTGGATAAGCAGATTCCAAAGGAGAAAAAAAATCCACACTAGGAGGGAAATAAAATGAAGTTTCCTCCTTTCTGTTGCAAAGTTTTAATGACGAATGCCAAAACTCTGTCCAAGTTTTGAGGGAAATTCTGAAATTCATAAATGGTAATTATAGGCATGTAATTACCCCATTTTTGCATACAGAGTGGAATTCGTTTCACTGACATCTCTGACAAGAGACCTGGGCTCCCCTTACAGCCAATGGAGACATTTTTAGTGCAAGACCTATTTATACTAAGATTCTCTCTCATTCGACATATTTAGCTGGGTGGATCCCACCTTTATTTTCCTGAGCTGGAAAGAAAAATTAACATCCACGTATGGGAGAGTATTACGAATGTCTTAAACCATCACCTACTGAAACTTCCTGCAGGTGCACTGCCTGCCTTCATTTCATTATCTTGATTAAAAAGGTGCACTTGTTTATGTTTGTTCCTCACAAAAGGCAGAAGTAAGAATGTGTTTTTCAGATGACCTGTGCTGAGCAGCAAAATCCCAGAAATGCAGCATCCATGTCAGTATGTAACTCAGGTAAGAACACACAAAAAATTCTTTCTTTATTGTGGGCAAAAAGATCTTACTTCCTTTCCCTGAAATTCATGTGGATTCTTCCATTTACTAGCATGAAAGAGGATCAGGTTTCAGGGCTGAGGTAAGACAAGACGGTTGCTAGGTTTGCATTAAGATTACCGTGTTACAATTTCTAACTTGGCTTCCCTAAACATCATCTGCACACTTCCAGAGGTTTTTCGCATGGTGATTGGTTCTAGAGCTGGAAACTAAATCCACGGATCATTTCTGCTTTGTAACTGTAGGTGAGGAAGAAGAGTTACTGTCTGAAAGCAGTGTCCTGGAGAGGAAGACAGGGAAGTGTTAGTTCAGACACAAGTGGACAGATCTATGTTGGAAATGACAGGAAATGATCCATGTGGTGCTGTCATTGCAGTGGCCAGATGGAACCTATCTGCTTAAAGAAAAAATTGAGCAGGATATTGTGCCTGTCCTTTTCCCTGTGATAATACAAGTCAACTGATTACTAAGTCTGGTTCAGGAAGAGATTTTCTTTAAAAGCATATTGGCAGAAAACAGAGTAGATATTTTGGATGAGAAAGAACATACATCTGGTGGTAAGTGCGGGATATTTGTTACTTGGTACTAGAAAGCTCTTTGGTACAGTTGAGGATGAAGCTAACAGGGAAAAGAGCACATTCCAGCATTTTCAGGAAATCTACTGTTTAGTTCATCATCTTATTGAAATTATCTGATGTCAGCCTATGTCTTATTTTTAGGTATTCTACACTTATGTAAATGAAAGAGAAAAACAGTAATAGTTGTATTCATATTACTTGGATTCCACCAGATAAATCAATCCAAATATATAAGGAAAACCAAAAGCAATGTCTGGCATTACAGACAAGGGAAGTATCTTGTTTGGAGAACCTGAAGTTAGAGAAGCTTTTGGGAATAGCTTACCTGGTTAAACACACTAGTATCTGTATCTCTGGCAAGGATAGCCTCTTCCCAGAATATCACCTGTACAATAGCTATGGCCTATAGCTTCCTTCAGCTGACTCTTTAAAAAGCCCATCTGGCTTGTACTCATTCTTTTAGAAATCTGTTTATTTTTGTGGTATCTCAGATAATTCTTCATCCTTTTCATCCCATGGAAGCCAGAGAAGCATTTCTGACAAGAAATATGTATCATGAAATTCAGTTCTTTTGCTTAAAAGAAGCACTGTTATCATCCTTTAAGCATTTCTACTAAATGCTAAGAAGGTCTTTGACAATTACAACCCCCTATGGATTTGTCCTAATCAATAATGCTGCTTTTCTTTTTCCACAGCCTGAAACACTTCATGGGTTATCAAAGGAAAGCAAGAAAAAAACCCAAAAACAAATGGAACAAAACCAACCAAACAAAAAACCCAACCCAAACCAAACCAAAACAACCCTAACTAACTTGTGTATTATTACATGAAACAGGACAGGAATCATCTGTGATTTGAGCATGTAAAATTGGGATTATGGAAGACGAGAGGCAGAACTTCAATTGAAGAAAATAAGATTTGGATTAAATCTTTGGAAATATTTTTATCATAGTAAGATCTGTAATGTAATTAAATAATCTTTCACCAAAAAAGAGAGAATACCCTGATCAGGACTTTTAAAAATTATACTGGGAAATTATAAAGAAATAAAAACTGTTGTGATCTCTTCTTCATGAAAACTGGGGTTAGTTTAGAGTTATGAATATAAATCTAAATAAACTGGATATAGGACCTCTCTTTATTACTTACCATTGGAGGACAGCTACTGAGATAGGTTTGATGCAATACACCCTAATATCACATCCCTGTGTATGTCAACCTCAAGCTGACAGTTTTGTATTAGCAGAGAGGGTTGGTGGAAATGTATGATCATTCTGCCTGTCCATCTCTGCAAAGAGCAAGGTTTTGCTCTCCCATGCCTCTTCCTATCTCCAGAATATTTTCACATACAGAGAGTGAAAGAAGGGACATAGTTGGGTGTCAGAGCTATCTATCCACCTGCAAACTTGAGCCCAATACATCCAAATTCTCCTGTGCTTGCTCTTAGCCATTTTAAGGCATGAGCAAAGCAGAGAATTCAATCTGCTCTTCTTGCTTTCCTTTCCCCTGAGGCTTCAAATATGCAGCAAGCTAAGGTTTCTTTTACCTAGGGAAATCTGATCCAATGCCACTTCTGCATTCTTAAGGTTACTCAAAGTTTAAATCTTTATTTTAGTGTTTGAAAGCAGCAGACAACACTTAAATTCAGAAACCATTAGCTGTTCTCTGCTGTACCATAGATACTGTTTCCCCCCATGGTGACAAACAGCAAGCTTTTAGCACAGAAACTACCTGTAACAAATGTTATGAATTGTTTTCTTGGCTATTTCTTCACTGATAGTTCATGCACAGTTTCTTGTGAGAAAAAAAAAAGTTATGCCAAAATGTTGGGTTTAAATGAATATTTAATAGTAATTAACATTTAATTTTAAATAACATGTTAATTTTGAATGAACACTTTTGCTTTACTTTTTTTCTGCTCTGTAGGGAAATTTCTTATTTCTTGGCTTTATTTCTTCATGAGATGGCAGAATGTTACACCCATTCAAACTTACCATAAGCAGAAACACAACCCCTTAAAAGAGCCAACACCTTTCTCAAGAATATTGTATCAATTATATTAATCCAGGTCCTTTTCACTGGCATACAGGTAGTGGTTTTTCCCTGTACAGTAAATATTATCTGTTAATATTATATCAAAAAATTCAATCTTCAGTTATTTCAGTTACTCAGAAGTGACAGCAATGAATGCTACACAATAAAATTTCAGTGAGTTACTGCTGGTGGAAGCCAAGCTAACCAGGTTATTGCCACTTTCTAAATCTATTTGTGCAAAAAATGAGACAAGTAGCAAAAAATTATCTGAGGTTTCATTAACCTGAGCTGTAACAGTGCACAAGAAAAAGCAGCTGGTTTGACAGGTATTACACTGTAAATTAAAACTGTTCATTTTAAGATGAAGGTGCCTTCTGAAGAACATGAACACACAGAGTTACAGACTTCCTGCTTCCTGGTTTTTTTTGGCCAGAGCGACATCAGTGTAGTGAAGGATGTTTTGAAAGTACTGCCTACAGCTTTGTTTTCATTCATTTTAATGAACTTGCCAAGACATTGCTGACTTGGGCAAAGCTGACTGACTGCAGCTACAATTACTCAACAGCTTGGACTCAGATATATGAAAATCCCTGCCATGTAGAACACCTGTTTAGCGGCTGCATGACTTGGAAGGTAGGAATATTTAAATAGTTCTGTGAATGAGGGTCTTAAGAAAATAATACTTGCAGCCTGCCATCATGTGAGACACTGATTTTCTTGTAGGACTAGCCATGAAGCTATTTGGCACAGACCACATAGAGACAGAATCACAGGACAAAAGGAGTCTGGGTGGGATCCTCTGCTTTGGTGGGATCCACCAAAGCAGAGCCAGTTTCACAGCCAGATTATGTAAGGCCTCATCCAGTTAGGCTCAAAAAATATCCAAGGATGGAGATTATAGAACTTCTCATTGCAACCTGTGCTGCTGCTTAACCACTGCTCTAGACCATGTCATCCTGAAATGCCATCTACAGGATTAGTATGGGTACTCTTTTAGTGCTCGCTACTTAACTAGAGGTAGGAGTGTAAGACAGAAGGGGATCTGGGTATTTGAATTTATTTCTTCTTTTCAATTTTATTCTTGAATTCAATAAATCTCTGATATATTTTTTTTTGCTATGTTTACCATATGCATTTTCCCTAGAAATTTTTTCCAGATGCCTAGAAGAGAAATGAAACAGTGCAAAATATACAGGTCTCCTCAGAGTGTTTCAAGACTCGACAAAATTAATTTTCTTTTCCTGATGCTTACCAATTATTATTCATGATCTGAAAAATGTCTGAAAGAGAAGTGAAGTCTCGACATTTTAGTAGTTCTCTCCGCTTTAAATCATTCTTTCAGTAGGAAAAATTATATAGCTAAAAAGTTTATAGCCAAAAAAGTGTAATTTTTACTTTTGTTTCCTACTGTAAGTGTTGTGGCCAACATTTGATACAAATTCTGCAACGGGCATGGGAAAGACAAGATACCCTGTCAAAATTTGGAGATTTGCTGATAAGCGAGTGCGTTTTAAAAGGCCAAAGTTCTTTCATACCTTATTTTAAATGCTCTCGAAATGATTTCTCAGGATAAAATGTCACTCCGCTTCCCTAAGTAACAGCTCATCGCAAATCGTCATTGCTCTCCTTTAAGGATAAAGCAAGTAGCTCTTACTGTGGGCAGGAGCGGTCCGAGCTGCCACCCGCGGCGCCGCGGGGATTCCGCTGCGGGTCGCGGCTCCGCCCGGCGCGGAAGCGGCGGAGGCGCCGGGCGCCTTTAAGGGAGGCTCCGCCCCCCGCGCTCCCGCCCCGCGCGGC
>VYZT01027464.1:0-27791 GCA_013400735.1 Pomatostomus ruficeps | reverse complement strand
TGCATCTATGAACTTAACTTCACAGTTTTGAGGCACTTGGGCCCCAAGTTGAAAATTAGATACAACTTCACTATTATTACAAACCTGGAGTAGAAGGGGAACTGCCTGGCAAGTGGCCTGCAGGGTGACCCCACAGGAGAGACAGGGACAGATTACCAGCCATATTATCAAGAACACATTGTATTTTTCTGTCCCAGCACCCAGACATCTAAAGCTGATGGGCCTTTTAAACCACAGATTGTTGATCTACTCCAGTGACAACTGAAAAACAACAAAACTTTAAGTTCATCTAGATCTACTTGCTGCAACAAGAACCTGTGTGCTTCAGATGCTATTTTTAACTTGACCCCCAGGTAACAAAAATATTAATACAAGATGTGAGCTAGATTTCAACAAGGTAAGAGAGTCCAACGTGCCAGACAGTCCTTGAGTGTCAAGGTCCACAAGAGTTAAAAATATTACTAATTTCAGTGATGCAAAATCTAGTACTGTAACAAATGACCCAGGGTTCTCCATGCACTATAAAGAAAGAACAGCCATGCAAGACAGACATCACAAAACTCCTACTCCCCACTCACAAGGTGATTATAGCTCCTGAGACCCAAGGATGCAGCACGAGATTAAGCCTCTTAAAATTCCCAGTCAGAGATCAGAGGTACAGAAAACTCTCACCCAAATAAGAGGTGAAAAATTCAGGCTCTCTGTATCATAAAGGACAACTTGGAAGAACTATAACAGTCTTCAAGTAGAAAAAAGTGGAATGAAGAAGGTTCTGAACTGCTTGCCTTGTATAGTGAGGATAAAATAAGAAGTAGCAATAAGGTGATTTTTTTTGCAAATACAGTGTTTAAATTGGATTAGATGTTCTGAAAACTTTCTGGATATTTGACTAACAGAGCAGTGCAACTGCTTGGGAGGGTCGTGGAATCCCTGTCAAATGAGTTTTCTTAAGATGACAGTGCACTGTGGCCAGGAATGGTGCAGGTACAACCTCTCTGATGCAAGAGAACAGCTGAGCTAAGAGGGGACCTCCAATCCAGAGACACATTAGAAACCGATTCTAAAACCACAGTTTCTGTGAGACAAGCCTATTGCCAACAAACTCTTGTGTGATATTCTTCATTCACAGATCTCAAATCTGCACAGGTTCAATCCAAAATATAACCAGAACTTTTTATTTAGGATCCTATACATTAATTAAGGTGTATCCTGCATAGGGGCTTCTTCTCCACACAACTAACCCAGAAGAACCCTCAAATCTTGTATTTGCTCTGAAATAACTGATGAGTTTTTGACACTGCAAGAGTGAAGTCCACAGTAATTGAATAAAAGTGCAGAATTCCAAATTCAGATCTTGTTATATAAAGTTAGCATTCTCTATTTTCATATGAAACACGAATTTAACTAGAAATTAATTAATGCAATTTAAAAATTTTTCTATATCTTTCAAATTTTCAGTAATCCTTATGAGGAAGTAAAACATAAATTCCACCCTTCATCATCTTGACCTTAACAATACTACAACCCAAAAGTGGAGCTTTGTGAGCCTAAAAACAGAGAAAATGAAGCAGAGCTTACTTTACTGAATGTGACAAAAATGTGCAACTGCCATTAAGTACAGGAATAGGAACACTCAATACCAATATTTGCAATTAAAGATTTATTTTTTTCTTGGTAAGAAAACAAATAGCTCTCATAGAGAATTGAAATAATTCTTTTGTAACTAATACCATGGTCTTTGCACTCTCTTTCTAAAGTGCAGTAACATTAAAATTAATACGATTTTTTTTTAAAAAAAAAAAAGGCTGAGATTTTAAGCAGAAGAATATTAGAATAATGGATTTTGAATTGTGCACTCACCAATACAATCCCCATTTGCATCCTGCTTATATCCCATATTGCATTCACATCTGTAACTGGAGGGGGTTGGTATACAGCGTCCATTCAGACAAAGGTTGGGATGGTGCTTGCAGTTGTCTATTGTCTGATTGAGTATTGCTAATAGAAGAAAATCAGAATGAGAGACAAGAATTCACATTTTCAAATGGAAGCAAATATGAATATTATACTTGGCTGCAGAAAGGATGTTACCAGGTGCACAAATATATATATATAAAAATCTATTTCATAGCACTGTCTGTTGATATGACAGTAAGCTAACAACAACAAACAGCTCTTGGAAGTAAAAACCACATTAGAAAAACATTCTTAAATATGATTTACCATTTCTTTGCATAGCCTGATGAGACTGTCAGTGAACTCATGCATAAACCACAATTTGCATGAAAGTTGAAGCAATTTTTGGTGTACCTGTCTTAACAATACTCCTAGCATTTTGTGATCTCTATGGTTGTGATCCCAGAGATCTGTTTACACATGTCATAAGCAATGTTTACATCCATAAGACTTCTGCCAGAAAATTATTCACCTTGGGCTTTCAGCCAAGGCAGTGTTTCTACAGAATAAGTAGGTTTTACAGTTGGAAGAGAAAATACAGAAGACAGTTTATTTTAAGCCCTGGTGGTTTTTTGAAAACACTTAGAAATTTGGAGTTTTATTAGTGCTGACAAAGACACTTCAGCAGGGACAACAGGCTCAGGGACTCTGTAACTGAAGTCAAGCAAAAAACCTCTACATCTGAACTCTTGTTGAAAAAAGGGCTCCTGAACTTCCTAATGTATCAGCTGAGGTGTCTCAAATGTGCTTGGATGGCAGAGACATTTTTAAGCGTTAAGAACACCATGTCATACCCAGAGTAAGCAGAAAAAATAAAGGAAAAACGGAAGGAAGAGTGAAAGAGGAGCGAAACAAGCCAGAATGCAAGCACTTACTCAGCCCTGTAATGATTGGGCCACGTCCAGTGGTGCTCTGACCACCTGCTCCTACTCCTGTTCCGCCCACACCTGGGGAGAAGCCGTTGTTCCCTGGGATGGGAATAAAGCCTGCTCCTCTTGGTCCAAAGCCGTTGCCTCCGGGAAGGAACCCATTCCCTGCTGCTCCGCCGTGCCGAGAGCCACCTCTGCTGGGAGTGCTGTCCGCGCACAGCCTGTGGTGTTCGTCTGCCACACAGAGAGAGAGGCACACACTAGGTCAGCCCTTCAGAGACAGCTCCAAAGAGAGATACAGGTCTCTACAGGATGGCAACTCCTCATTCCTCTCATGTCATGTGTTTCCTCTGCCCTTCCTAACCTCAGGCAGGTCCCTGGGTTGTGACAGGTGTTGCCTGAGGAAGGACACTAGAAGTAATAAAAAGGAATGCTGTAATTTACAACTATTTGTTCAACTATTTGGTGAAACCTTCTTGTTGCTGTGTTGACGGCAGCATTGGAACTCCCTGGTCTCTCAGAAATGTTGATGAAGAAAATGCCTTTCTCTAGGGATGTGGACTATTGCTCTCTGAGCACAGCTGAAAGAGTAACTTAAATTCTAGTGCATTTTAGTTCAAAGTAGCCCATAATGCAATGGAACAAGAGAGCAGCTGTTCCTTTAAATAAGAATTAACTGTGGACCCTCAGAGTTGCTTTGTCTTTGAGCCTGACCACAAAATCTTACCCATTTCCCAAAAACTATTTCCAAAGTCAGCAAGAGGACATTAAAGAAACAAGTGCCAAACAACCATGGACCAAAAAGAAAAATGGTTAACAGATGGTAGTATCAGTATTAAGATCACAGGAAGAAACAATAATGCAATCCATTACCTTCTTTTTCTATTTAACCTACATTTTAAAGCAGTTTAAGACAGTCCAGTGACCTCCATCCAAAGCAGAACGGACAGCAAGAAGGAGCAAACAAACCAGCCAACCAAGAAGGCACTCACCAGATCCTCTGACAGGACACAGCTCCAGGACAGAGCCACTGGCCCAGCACTGGCCAGACTCACAGCAGCACTGCCTTCTGGTGAACCTCCCGGGCAGCTCCTGTGCACAGCGGCCACTCACAGCGCTGGAGAAACAGGTGCTTGCTCTCTGATCTGGCAGTTAATTTAGAAACAGAAACTAAAAATGGTGACATGAGCTCTCAAAGCTACCTGCCCTTGTTCACTTGATGTAAGGACAAAAAGGTTTTACAAGTTGTATTAAAAAAACCAAAACCAGACAAACCCCCCCGCAACATCCAAACTGCACCCAATAATTATCTGACCAACGTATTCCACGCTGGATTTACTGCAGGGTCACGCAGATGCATTGGCATTAAGTCTTGCCTTAATCCACCATGCAATCTTAAAGTCTGGTCAATCTAACAGTAAATATGGATGATATGAAAGATCAAATAAAAACTAGATACATATGTATAAAAACCCTATTATGGCAAAACCAGAGATACTTCGTGTAGCAACAGCAACATCAGTAAATTAATTTAATGACATTTTCCTTCATTTAGGTGTATCTAACTGAATAAATACTATTCAGTCTGCTCTGCTCAGTAGACTGAAAGTGCCACAGTATTTTTGGTAGGGCCAAGTGAAAACTACTCTCCCGCAATGACAGATGATCTTTTATTGTCACAGTTTTGACTGCTAACTACAAGTAAAGCTCAAATAATTTGAAAAGACACGGTGTTAATGACAGTAACTGAGCAGATACCGATATTTTTATTGAAAGCAAATATTTATCTTAAACTAGGAAGAACAAAATACTTTGCATTAAGGTTTACATTCTTCAATTTTCTCCCAAATAAATGAGAAATTACACTTCTAGAGTATATGAATTATAGTCTAATATGATAAAGCACAAGAACTTTCAGACACATTTTCTTTGTAATATAAGGACCTGCACTTTGCAGACAAGGGCATTTGATTTTTCTGCAGCTGGTTTTGGGAGCTGACTTTAGAAATCAAAACGTAAAACACACCAAAATCCACAGAAATTCTAATCATATTGGAAATCATGGTTTTCAGTATTCCTGAACCTACCCACAATATAATTGAAGTTGGCACTCCTCAGATGAACCTGAATAACAGAAGGCGGCTACATGGTTTAAAAAATTATTAATTTGAAATCTCTTGTAGGTCTTGTGCTGCTACTGGCTTACATCATTTATCTGCAATTCAGAAATCCCTCCAGAATCCCTTCCCCAACATGAGAACAAAGAGCTTTGAGATATCTGGAATAAGAAGAACCACATGAGACCTAGAAAATACATTACTGTTAGCAGTTTTTAAAGTTTTTTACATGTGTATGCCATATTTATGGTTAATTAATGAGAATGCTTTATATCATATGTTTGACATATGCACCTCTACATAAGAAATTACCACATGTGGAAATAAGCATAATGGGTTTTTATAATGTAGGGATAGCATTTCAATAAACTTTCCTGTAAAAGCTGCAATCTATTGAACTCCAATGCTTTGTTTGCTTCATTATCTGTTTCTGACAATTAGTGGCACATCAGCATATGCTACTTAATGCCTTTTGAGTTTATATATGTGCCTTATGTTGCTCTCTAAAGGTTAAATTAACTTGTGTGAGATGGGACTTGAAGCACTAAGTAGGGATAAATGTTTGCTCCTTTAGAACAAACGTGAGCTTAACTTTTGGGTTTATCAGATGCAGATTCGAGAAACAAATATAATTAACAATTCCTCTGTTAGCCTGGACAACAGAGTGAGGCCCTGGGGCAGGAGGGAAGTGCCAGGTGTGCTGGAGCACCTACCAAGAGTGCAGGATCCATCCAGAGATGTGACAAAACCCCGTGGGCAGATGCAGAAATAACTTCCCACAGTGNTTCACAAATTCCTGGGATGATGCTGCATTCATTAATATCTACCCAAAAGGAAAAGGACACAGGATAATTAGCAGAGCACTTGTACATACTGCATCAAAAAGAGAGAAAGACTTTTCTAAAATGAAGTTGCTATTGAACTCAGACTAAATGAAATATTGCTGGTGCTTGCATACTGAAAATAATTTTGTTTGCCACCTGTTGGAGATTTTCCTTACACATGCGCTGGATGCAACACTTCAAGCCACAGAGTACATGAGAGCAGGCTGAAATTTCGTCCGAATGACACAGATTGACACCCCTGAGAAGCAAAGAACAGCCAGAATACGCATCCTGCTTTCAGGCTGAAGGGAGAAGGATGGTACAGCAGCTAGCCAGGACAGCTGTGGGCTTCCTGTGATCACACAAATATTGCTGATGAGATCTCACTGCTTTCTGGCCTCCTGACATTCCAACTGCAAGAAAGAATTTTGGCCAAGCCCTTCAAATGCAAACAAATTTTTTGATCCATTCAAATATTTCTGCTAACAGAAAGCAGTGGCCTCACCTGAACATCGAGGCTTTTTTGTGTGTAAATATGTATAAAGTGAGATATCACCAGGCTGATAAATGAGCTGCTGTTTGTGACAAGGGGCTGCCAAATTCCAATCCAGTGGCCCAAGAGTGTAAAGTCCATTAGGGTAGTGAGCAGTGGAGTTTGTAGCTGGCAAGTGAAAGGCATATGAAGGAAGTTTTTCACCACCTCTGCAGAGCTGCAGGACACAGACCCTTCTTCCCAACTGGCTGCATGCACAGGAGTTTAACACTGCCTAGGGCTCTTGTCCAAGAATGACAGGAAGCTAGGAAGGGAAAAAAGCACCTTCCTGAAATCTAGACAATGATCAGAGTAGAAGGAAAACTCCACAGTCTTCTGCATGTGGATAGAAAAACCAATTAACATGGAGAACCCTTGTGGAAGAATAATTTATTTAACTTACTGGAATAGTACCAAGTAATTAGATTTTTGGTTTCACTGGTTTTTGAGCCAAATCTCTGACTCTCCTTTCCCCTCCCTGGTTCTTGCATGTGCAATTATTTCAAAATATCTCTATTACCTCTGACTGGAAATTCTGAGACTTCATCTCAGGAAGGGCTATTTTTAGTGTGGCTGATTGAAGAAAGTTACTAATTTTCTTCCCTTCCCCCCTCCAAAATACATAAATTAATGGTCTCAGGGTAAATGCTCCAAAGATAAGTAAGAGAAGCTGTGTTAGGGGTGAAGAAGACTGGTGGCATGAATGGTTTCAGTGCTGCACACAAGATGGGACAGCCAGTCTCAACGTGAGAAACAATTTAAACGTGTGACAAAATTTTTGTGGATTTATTACCCAGTGAGTTTCTGCCAAAAAGACCCAGCCCGGCTACCTGCAATTCAGAATTCCTGTCTTTTACTGCTAGGGAAAGCAGAGTTTTACAAATAACTGAGTTACAAGTACCAGAAATGTACTCAACTGTCGAATTCTGGGAAAGGGTTCCTTGAAAAGAGTTTTAGTCTAGAAAATAATATTAGAAAGTAGTAATACCTGCTAGGACCAAAACTTGATGGCACATAATCTAAAGAACTTGTACATTGAAGCAGAAATATCTGAAATGGAACTGTTTCTTTTAAAACATTCTTTTCATTTTGGTGCCACTTCTTTTTTTTATAGGACTTACCCTATTTCATAGAGTCCTAACTTTTTGATGCTAACAGCACATAGTAACATATCTTTTTGGAAAAGCATCAGAGGCATCCTGCCTCCTAGAATTCCTTTAACTGTAAAGGGTGCAGTAACTAAATACATTTATTCAACGAGTATGATATATTTTCTAATTGAGAGGAGTAAGTAGAGCACATTTATTAGATCCCTGGAATACAATAAGTAAGACTCCACCCTTCTTGTAAAGCAGCAAACATAACTAAAAGTTTCTTTCTCTTCTCAGTTTCTCTACATTTAATTCATGTCTGAACAACCCAAAGATGTAAGTTCCATTAACTTTGGGAGATAATAACATCCTAAAAATGAAGAGCATTTCATTCCTAAAAGCTCAACATATTGTAGATCAACTTTTAGGCAAGGAAAAAGTGAAGGGTTTGGGGTTTTCTTTTGTTTAGCTAAGACACCACATTGGCACACTGGATTTCGGGAATTTGGTATAATCGCTGTAATGGCCTTTCCCAAACTTTTTCAACTCAGTGCCCATTATGGCTCATGAGAGCTCATGTGCCTTGAATCCTTCCATGACTTTCCCAGTAATGGAAGTTTTCCTGACTACTGCAGAAAGTCTGTAAATCAGGAATACAGAAAAACTTTTAAATAAAAACACCCATGTGGAGCCCTGAGCCTGGGTTAATTTTAAAGTTCATTTTTTCCCAGTCTAAGTTACTGAGCTAACATTTCTACATGTGAGGGCTCACGCACAGAGTTACTCATGCAAATTGTGCTCATGTGCATTGAAAATCCTTTTAAATGCTCTTAACTGATAGGCAGTTGCCAATAATTTCTGAACGGTTCATGTCTGTAAACTGCTGTCTAAGGCTCAAAACAAATCCAGTAAGCTAAATATATGCCTTTTTAAACAAACAAACAAACAAACAAAACCTATACAACCGAGAAAAGAAAAAAACATTATGATACAAAAAGCACAACATGAACATTCCTACTTATTCTAACAAGTGCTATTGTTTCCAGGAAGAACAACAGGAGAAAAAACCCTAACCCACAAAATGCATCTGGATGCTCGAGGGCAGAATATAGCAGGGGATCTCAAATCTCTCCTTCTTAAGAATAGCTGTTAGAGTAAAGAAGGTTTGAAGAGTTACAGCAAGATTCCAGCATCTGCCTCTGAACCATCTGAGCCTAGAATATTATGGACTCCAACTTGGATTTTGTCCTTTGTAGCCAGTGAGTAACATTTAGTCTGCTTTTCCATACCTAAAGAAGGGAAAGGAGTGAGCAGAACAGTCCATACCACATCATTTCTACACAGTGCTTGAGACAAAAGAACTTTATTAAAATAATGTAGTTTCTATTAATTAATTTCTCTTTAAACAGGTTCTAACTCATAGGACACTAGTTCCATACATCCTTGCCAATGGCCCAATCCACATACACAGATATAGATATTATAGATACATATAAAAATGATGTAACTTCACTCAAATTACCAGTCCTACTAACTGAAAGTGCAACTGTTTGAAGGGCTGGCTATGATTTTATCCTATAAATCTAACCATAAGAGTTTATGAACACTTAATTAAGCATCAAACAAAAAAAGCCTGAATAAAACTATGCTCCATCGTTAGAATAATGTAAGCATAGTCCTAGTATAATTTTGGCATTGCCACCTTGTCTGTGAAGTTTCACAAAGTCTTTCTTCTCCAGAAAAGATGGTACAAACTGGGAAGGGAGGATTGTTATTTGCCTAATTTCCTGTGGGGAATTATCTAACCAGGGAAGTTGTGATCAGGGACTAATTAGCATTTAACTTCTGCCAGAGACACAAGTGGCACGGGCTTAGAAGAAAAAAAGACAGAGCATATGACCTGTTCTGCAGCAGGCTGCCAACAAAAAGGAAATGAAGACCTGTTGATTAGTGAACCATGAAATAACAGCAAACTCTTCAGACTGCAGATGATTCACTTTTATTACACATGGTCCCATAAGCACCACAGGTTTTTAAGAAGATCTGTGTTAAAAACACATTCACTTTTTTCCTATGGATACTACCAAGGGGAACTGCTGAATAACATTTTCAACTGTTAAAGCTTTAGACAGGTTAAAGCAGAATGCAAAGAATGCTTTAAGTACTGCTTTCAGAAAAAAGGAAACATGTCTCTGAATAAGTTCTTTTGGCATCAAAAGAACCACAGTTAAGAGAATCAAAAAAAACCAAATGCACTTCTAACAAAAAAGGATGGATTACGGGCATGGATAGATAGACAAGAGCTGCCTCTGAGAAACAGCTACAAACAGGTGAAGAGCCTGTGGATAGAAATCAAGGACTAGACCAATCAAGGACATCTTGTAGTTGGGATCCACTTGAGCCATCTCCAGGAAAGTCTAGAAGAAATAATTTGGATAGAAAGCTGGTGTGGGAACCCTTCCCTTCTTCCCTTCCCCCCCACCCCCCCTCCCTTCTTTTTTCCCNCTTCCCTTCCCCCCCCCCCCCCACCTTTCCTTTCTCCTCCTGTTCTCTTTTTCTCTCTCTCCCTTCCTTCCTCCCTCCTTTTCCCTTCTTTCCCTCCTTTCTCTTCTTTCCTTTCCCTCCTTCTCTTTCTCTCTCTTCCTTCCTCTCTCCTTCCCTACCTCTCTCCCTCCCTCCCTCCTCTTTCACCCTACCTTTTATTTCAAATCAACCCCCATGTGCTGACACCAGGAGATCAGGGACAAACATTCCAATTTCCATGCCAAGTCTGTGATTTCCTTACACAACTTTTAAGGTTTTCATTGACCTTCTGACTGTCACTGTTCCTTTTCAACTATGAGCATCCACACATCTGCCTGTTCCCTCCCATTTCAGGTACTGAGTAGAAATGAAAACTAGTCAACACCAAAAAACAAAGCACAGAAAAAGAGAAGAATGCAAAGGGCAGGATCAGAGATAAATACCTTTGGAATTTTCTTAAATTTTTACTAAGATATTACTTGCAACAACACCAGGAGCAACATTTTCACTTATAAAACATGATTTTTAAACTGACTGTACTATTTACCTTTTTTGTGACTTTTGTATTGTAGGCAAAACTAAGCAAAACTCTGAGGGGACTTCCAAAATTGGCTACAAACCATGTATTTTTAACTGAATACTGAGTATAGTGTAATTTGGGACCATAATTAAATTGCCAGCTAATCACAAGCCAAAGCCTTTAAGAATTAAGTCCTCTTACCAGCAAAACTTGCATGTGAAAGCACCCACTGGTTGGGATGAAGTCTGAGAGTTCTGATCTCTTTCAAAAGCATGAAAAAGTCACTGAAATCAGTGAAGTGTTCAGCAAACTCACAGAACCTCATCACTTTTCTATCATATTCTTTTTAAACTGTAAGGAATTGCTGTTCTTAATTGCATCAATATGTTTACTGAGCAAAGACAGTCTATGTTTATTAAACTATGCTTATTAAACAGGATCTATTTAATTTTTCAGCTAAAAGAGAAGTGCATTTCCTTGGCATTTTTCACTTACCCAGACTCATCAAAACTGCCACATTTGCTTTTACTCCATAGTCACTAGGCCAAAAATACCTACCTGAGCTCAAATATCTTTTAGAAAACAAAGAAAATCCTAATAACTCAGCAGCAGATATATTTTGCTCACACACAGAATTTTTATCAATAGTTCTATATTTACAAAGAGAATAAACACTGTCTTTACGCACAAGAGTCAGACAGAAAAAAACCCATCTAATGCAAAAGAGAAACAGCCGAGTAGAAACATGGGATGCTGCAAAGCAGAAACAAAAAGCACAGTTCAGTGATGTTATCCCTGTCCAGATCAGACACTACAACTATTCAACTACTCAATAATGTTCATTACTAAAGGGCTCTAATGCTCTGCATAACCACTTTTTAGGTATGTTCTCTTACAACACCACTTACCATCACATTTTTGAGTTGCCTCATTCTGTTTGTGGCCAACAGGACACTTGCACTCATAGGAACCTACTGAATTAATGCAATTTCCTCCTTGGCAGACCCCAGGGATAGCCTGGCACTCATCAACATCTGCAAACACAAAAAAAAGACCCAGATCTGATTACCTGACATCGGATACTTGAGTTACTTTAAGTAACTTCCTGTTGTATTTCATTATGTTCTACTTCCACTTCAAATTGTGTTGGGATTTTTTTTTATGTTCCCAGCTCTAATTCAGTTCCACATAAACTATCCCGTGTTTCTATAGGTTTTTATACAAAACTGTCCAGGAGGACATCTCCCCTGGTTGCCTGCCTCAGAACCTGTACCATGAAGTTATCATCCAAGTGTTTCAGGAATCTTCTGGACCTGTTTGTCCCAGCTGTGTGGTGCCCACAAGTTAACATCTGGCAAGAATATCAAACTCTTTTTCAGGAGGATGATCAAAGCCCTTCTAAGGCTCTGAACTTCCACCTGAGTTGGTGGATTGCAGCACTTCTTCAGGTTTTATTCCTCCTGGTGCTTGTGCTATAGATAAACCTTGTCCATTCACCTGCTTTTCCTTGTAAGCAAGTATAATTTCTCATAGTCAAGGAAGAAGACAAGTGTCTTCTGCAATTTTTACTTTTTTTTTTGTAACCACTGGACTTGGGTTTAAGCACGTTTGCTGAGAATCTGCTGCATTTAGTTCCTGAATCCATGCTGATTTAGCCAGCACACTACCATGTCCAAAATGCAGCAGTTAGATTGTAAATGGATTAAGGACTTTATTAAAGGCATAGACTTTCTTAATTTTTTTTTTTTTCCTAAATAACCAGTGCTTGCTGCTGCTTGTTTACTTGGAAATCAAACATTTCATCTCCAGGGTATTTTAAGGAGTGGAGGGCTGGACTGGGTGTTTTTTAGAGACTCCTTCCAACCCTAATTATTCTGTGGTTCTGTGAACCTTGACATGACTTAGCAACATCCAGAGAGAAGGTGGTTCCACCATTTATGGATGCACAGCCCACCCAGTAGCTCCCTCCTGAGAGAAACGTGGTGTTTGTCTTCTGACCCTGGGGCCTCAAAATTTATTTATCACACACAATCTGCCTGTGCCTTTTGTCACTTATTAACACTTGAGCTTCCTGTGCCAGCAGGTCAGCTGTTAAAAAACCAGTGTGTGCCTGACACAGTTTTAGAAGTTGAAGACATCAAGGAATAGTAAATTAATGGCAGCAGCAGGCAGTGAACACCTCTCAGAAACAGAAAAAGTAGCACTGGGGCCCCAAGGTGAACTAAATTTGAGTTCTATTGGTTCCATTAATTTCTTTCAGTTCTTTTAAAAAGGCAAATAGATGTTGAGCTTTGCTGAAGCCTGGAAAGCCAATCCCAGTGATGCAATTCAGTGCTTGTCCAGTGAGGGAGACACAAATGGTACAACTACAAAAGGCAAAGTCTTTGAATCACATGCACTCTCCTGCTTTTCTCTCATGTTGTATGCTAACTATTCTACATCATATGTAAATGTAAGGAAAGCAAGCATATTCAACTTTAATCTTAGCTTAAAAACATAGACTCACTATAAGGCTGATGCTTTTTGTCAGTATCACCTTTTGCTGAAAACCTGAGTTTCTTTTAATGTATCACTCTTGTTCTGGAACTGAAAGTCATAAAGAACAAATGCATTTTATTAAAAGGGAGTATTTTAGTATTTCATTGATTGCTTCCTAAATGACATTTTAGAATATAAGAACTTCTTTTCTTTTTCCTGAAAATACAAGTAAATTAAAATGAAGATTTTGGGGCATGGGGAGTGTTTGGGATTTTAAAACATATTTTTGACAGGCTGAACCACACAGGAGTTTTAGCATTATTAATTATCCACTTACTCACACTTTTAAACCTCAACCACATTAACGCAAGAAACATTTTACCATAAATAGCAATTTGATTAATAACTCTTTAGATACAGTTCTACATACAAATGTTCAATATGTTACAGATTAAGCAGAATGTTTCCATGTGTTCACAGTCTAATATTTAGTAAGTGAAAAAAGATTTTTGTGCTTTTGCAGAGTCTTCTCTGCAAAATGTCTGCAGGGTTTGCATAGCTGGCTTTAAACATGCACCTTTGGAAACACTGCCAAATGCACCTTCCCTTTCTAATCTGTGGGCTGTTTCTCAAAAAAACTCTGAAAAATCAAAAAGCTCAGGAAAATGAATCCACTCAGATGTTATACACAAATTCTGGAGAGTTTTTTATTTACTATGGTAGTAACAACCATTATCCAAATAAAAAATTCTCTCTTTAATCCTGCCTGGAATATGTATGGGGAGTTTCTTTGTAATTGATTTGGCATGTGGGAACTAAAAGGTGAATTGGTTATGAATACAACGGAAAAATCTTGGTTCTTCTTCTGCCTCCTAGAAAACAGAAATACTGTTTAATACACAACAGAAGTAATACCAAGCTATTTTATCCTCTTTTAATAATTATTTTCATGACAGCAGGATACGATCCTAGACAACACTGCTAGTATTTTCCGTAACTCAGACACATTAATTCCAAGCACTAGATTACAAAAAAAAATCATCACTCTTCATTGTGAACTTGAACCTTCATCTGTCTTCTCTTTCTTGTCCAGTTCTTTAATATTTAGACGGTGTAGTCCTACTACAGAACATTTTTTTTAAAAAATTTTATCTCCTGTAATGGATATATGTACTTAACAATGCCAGCAACAGTGGCAGGAAGAAGAACCTTCCTATTTCAAAATCTACTCAGCCATGACCACTTTTCTCTCCTCAGAGCAAAAAAATTAACTGTCTGCAGGGAAAGGGTGTAGGTGGGAAATGGGACTGCAGAGGAATGCAGGGAGGAGCTGAGAAAATGTCCAACACAGGATTTCTGCCGTTATGCTTCTCCTAAGGCCATGTAGTAGTGGCAATAAAGTTCATTCAAGTGGAACACTCAAGTTCCTCCTGCCTGAATTCCTGGAAGGAGGGATGTCTGAACAGCTATGATTCCTGTTTAAGACATGACTGAATAGAAGCTGCCGGGGGGAAAAAAAAAAACTAAACACAACCAAACAATTTGAATTTTGATTGGTTTTGCTTCTCTTAAATATTTTTAGACCTGTTCATGGTAATAAAGAAGAGATAGTACTATTACAGTGTTCTAAACAAGAATATTACTCAGGAAACATAATTAACATTCAAAAGGTTCTAAAGACCCATTTAGGATTGCATCATGCAAATCCTGTGAAGAGTAGGAGCAACTTCCTACTTAGAAGCTACATCTTGTAGAACTCTGATATCAAATACATACTGAAATTATTACCCATTTTCCAACAGCAAGTCTTGCAAGTTCCACTTGTAAGTGTTTTTGAGTTGTTCATACCAACTCCCAAACTTGGCTATGTACTGATGTGAGCATTCACTTCAAAAATGCCAAGCATTTAAAGTATGGACTGAGTGAGCCTGGTCTCTAATCTATATATGACAAAGGTAGTTTTACTGAATACCGGAGGGTTTTGTGTTCCTTAATTAAAGTCTCTGTAAATCTGACGTCCTCAACAGAAAGAAAAGCACTGAAGAGCAGGACAGAACCCACTGTTTGCTTCTAAAACCCTCAGAGAAAACATTTGGGTTCATCTGACCTTTCTATTGAGGATGACAGAGCACCAGAACAGGCTAACCAGGGAGGTCTGGAGACATTTGAACCCCACATGGACACACTCCTGTGTCACCTGTTCTGGTTGCCTCTGCCCTGGCAGAGGGTTGGACTGGATGATGTCCAGAGGTCCCTTCCAACCCTAAACATTCTGAGATTCTGTGGTCTTATTTCAACAGACTCTGCACCATGATATGGAGTTTGGAAAGGCAAACAGTGTCAGATCCAGTCCCTTTTTCATCAAAGTGGGCTGATAATTCATATTATCATATTATCTTATTATCATAGAGCAGACATCGTGCTACCGACCTGCTCATACCATAGAGCTTAGGTCAGGAGGAGTTACCAGTACTCAGACCTTAAAAGGAAATGTCTCAGTTGCTGGGAGTAAAGGCAATGATTTCCTGAAATAAAGAAGTTCTGTCTCCCCTTTTCCTCAAAGAAAGGCCAAGCATCTTTCATCTGTGCCTTGCCATCACCTTGTAACATTTCGTGGTAAGGCCAGCTGACATAATACAATCCAATCTTCCTCTTTAGCAACTGTATGTCAAAAATGTAGCAAAAATTACGGCTGTTTGAACTTCCTTTGTTTATCCATCACAATAAGTAGGCTACCATATTGTTTCTATGCTCCCCAATGGAATTTAGCAATGTGGTTAAATGGGTAACAGAACTATTTGCCATGGGGAATATACTGTCTGAAAAAGAAAACACAATTATTTGTGGGCATGGGTGCTAAAGAGCATCACTGCTCTCTCATATAATTCAAATGAACCCCCAGAAGCTGTGTCAGGGTCAGCCTGCAAGAGCAGCTTCAAGGGCCCATTGTATGTGGCCAAGTCATACAATGAAGCTTGACTTGGAGATTGCAACAGGCACCCCTTCTGTGGTGCACTGTTTCTGTTCCTGACACTGTTATGAAAAGAGTGTCTAAAACACATTTATCAATTCAAGATGAACGGCAAAACATAAACTGTTGCATGCAGGCAGAGGCCTATCTCTGACGTATAAGGAAAAGTGACATCAAATATTTTTTCCTTAGTGTTGATGAATAATAATTTTTTTCCAGGCCACTTAAGTTTTGTTCTCTATGTACAGCAACAAAAATCTGGAGGCAGCAAAGCACACCCGGATTTTATCGTAAGACACAGACCACACACACAGAAAACAGCGACATTTCCAGGGGATTGCAAGGTTCTCAAGGTGACTGTGACACCTTAGGATTTAGCTTTTATGTTTTTCAGATCCTGCACTACTATAGTGTAACTCTAAAGCTCCATATAGCCTGTGAGCTCCTGTTCTCCCATCCTAGTCAGACATAACAAATCCTCTCTCGGCCTGAAACTCAAGGACATCTCACTGTCTCAGAGATGTAAACAAGAGAGCAGGGGGAGAGTAAACTTGGGGTAAATTACTTCATTACCTGAAGCTGTAATTGGAATATTAACCCTGATATGTAAATTGATCAAAACTTATAAAAGTGTAGAAAACTCATGACCAGGCGTTCACCTCGGGTGTAGCCTCTCCCGGAGAGGGCTTTGACTGCCCAAGGTGTTCCTATTGAAGGCTCATCAATAAATACCCATTTTATTCTCTTAATCTTGTCTGGCCTGTTTTTTAGGAAGCCACTCCAAGGCACCAGCTGTGCCAGGCAGAGGCTCACCCCGAGGCTCACCTTGGCAGGCTCCGGTGCGGACGTTGGGGACGAAGCCGCGGCGGCAGGGCTGGGGCTGCGCCGGGCACATCTCACAGGGGTGGCCCCACGCCCGCCCCACGGTGGCACAGCACAGGGACTTGGTGCACACGATCCCGGTCAGCTGGCCCTGGCACATCTGCTTGTTCACCTGCGTGAAACACGGGCCTGTCCTGTAATCTGAGGGGAGGGGGGAAAAAAGGAAAGTTCGCTGTATTATACAAGGCATTGTACAAGTAGCTATAGAAGGAATTGTTTTTTAATCCAGTATTAAGAAAACTCCATGGAAATTCAAGCTATATTACTGCTTACAGAAGCTGCATGACACCTTCCACTGAAGGTAATAATTTTCACAAGGTATCTGTAATGATTATCCTAGCTTTCAAGTAATTTCATTCTGAAAGGTACAAGTAAATGAAAGGCAGCTGGACACAAAGCTGCTCTTGAGCATTGACAATGTATCCAGTAAAATCCACAATGACCAAAAGAATTTGACAAACAGACAAGCAAACAAATAAACAAAAGAGAAAATCGGATTAAGCAAACAAGGACTGGAGACTGGTTTTCTTGTTCCTAAGCTACTTCATGGTGATTCATGGGAGGCAGCTACAGACCACAGCAGCCACACATTTTTTCACTCCACACTGATCAAGATCCATTCCAGAGAGTGTCACAGAATCATCATTCCTGCTGAAATGCCTGTTCCAAAATAGTGCTACCTACAGAGGACTAATTGTCAAACCACCACTTATTTTCAGAGGAAAATCAGGAGACAATACAACCAATCCAAGCTGTATGCAGTACACTGAATAAAGCATAGAAACTACATGAAAATGGTAGAATTCCTGTGAATAGTTAATTCAGTAACATTGAACCTGTATAAAGAGAAATTTTTTTACATTATGAGTCAACACAAAGTGGGTTCAACAACCAACTGAAATTTTCTAGGAACAAATAAGAAACAGATGGTTGCTCTAAGCCAGATTTCACATCCTTATGGAAACTCTTTAAGAGTGAGGGGAGAAAAGGCAGAAAAGACAAAGCTCTCACTCAGGCTCAGTCATATGAAAGAAGGCACAACAGTAGAGTTATGGCTGCTCCAGCTGCTGTTCCATCCTCTTCTTTTCCTACCAAAAGCAGGTCTAAAACCAATGTGTGGGTCACACACTCTTCCACACTTTCATTAGGGTGCAGCTGGTCTCACAACCAGGCTGCAAATGGAACAACCCTTGCTTTTTTATAACCTGATACTTCCAACCCAAAGAAGTAAGAGCTTTGACATCTTTGGAAAGGAAAAGAATGGTCTTCCTAGTGAGATGTTATACTAAGCTTCCTGGGCTCTTAAAATGAAAGCTCAAACTGAAATAAATGTTCTGCTCCCTATGTTTAGTAAGGGTCACTCAGGTATCAGTCTAGGAAAGACTTCTACACAGTTATTTACACACACTGGTAGTCAATTTCAGCTGGGCTGTTCACTTTAAATAAAGTCAACCACGTACCCACAACAGAAATGCCTGACAATAAAAGGAGATTAAAAGATCTTGAATACTCAGTAAGGCCTGTGAATTTTAATATTTCTTGATAATCAATACAAAAGAGTCTTCAAAGTTATACTTTGAGGTTCCTCTGTGCCCATCGAGCCACAAAAATATTTGAGTAAAATAAATACATTACAAAAAAAAAAAATAATCCTGTCCTTGCTCCATACACTCACATGGAGATTGGTTCCCCATGGGGGAATGCCCTCTGTAGTGAAATCAAATAATGACTTATTATACATCTTCAAATTTCCACAACTTGCATTCAGCAGGGCTGACAATCATGATATCCCAGCTCACTCTGCAATTCCTATTCAGGAAATAAGTAGTTCTGCTGGACAGTATTGGATTTTTATGGCAGCAATTATTTAAAGTACACCTTTTTATAGGATCAGTCTTTGGATATCATGAAGCAATCAGAGTAGGAGTAGAAATTCAAACTATGTATTTCTCTGTTTAATGGCTGGTGACCCACAGAAATATTCTGGCCAAAAATATTCCATGTTAAGAAGCTTGGAATTCAATCAGAGAAAATTAAACTTAAAACTCAAACTAGAGTTGTGAATTGTATCTGACTTCCACTACCTCCCCATAAGACACAAAATGATTGTGTGTAAACTCTGGCACACGTAGCAAGGCAAAGTTCAGTTTAGAGAATGTGTTCAAAAGAAAGATTATATAACCAGACACCAAAGCATGTTTGTTCAAGAGAATATGAATGGGTCAGGTACCAGAAGGGGTGATACCAATACACCTACTGCTTACTATACCCTACTAATTAGAAATATATACTCTGGAAACCTATGCATAAGTGCCTATCCATGCATTGATAAACAGAAAATACATTAATGTTCAGATTCTATAACCAAGCAACATTCACCAGCATAAGCTTGCAGCACGGTATCTATTCAGAAACATGCTTTATAATATTAGTATTATAAAATCTTACTGCACTTTAATATATTATCCATTAAAAGTGTACCATTTTAATCTTTATTTGTTCAGTTTATCCAACATGAAGCCCAAAGGAAAAGAGACTGATTAGTAGCTGCTCTTTTATACTAAGAGGAAAATGTAAGGTTTTAAAATACAAAGTGAAGGCAAGAATGTTCAGGTTAATGGCAGAGTTCAGCTGTTTAAACAAAGATCTGTATTCACACAGTAAATTTTTACATTTAGGAAGCAAACACAGTAAAAGTAGATGCTATTGGGAAGATACTTCGTAGCTTCAAATGAAGCTGTGGATTGTTTCACAGAGACAGGCAGTCTGTCTTATAATGGTTGATCAGACCTTAAAAACTCCCATTTATGAATCAATCATCTTTTCCCTATGGGTTTGCTTGTCTTATTCTGAGGTGTTTCTTCATTTGTTCCTTTGCCAGCACTGCTGATGGAATAATTTTGCCAGAAAGAACATATGTTGAACATAAGTTATAAATCATTTGTTACTCTAGAAAGAGTAACTGCTTTGGTGAAAAAAGTGATCTTCAGCACACGTTATACATTTTTCTTTTAACTTCAGAAAATTACATTAAGTATGCACTGTGACTTGAAGAATAACAATCTTAATCCACAATTCAAATTATTAATATAATTAAATTTAATGAGGAGTGCTTTTTTCCTGGCATCACGAAAAAAATCAGACCATGGATTTCAACATTTACCTATGCTACAACATTCCTATTCTATTATAAAAGCGTATATTTTGTGTTGTCAAACGGGCCTGTTCAACTATCATGGTTCTTGGGATTTTTTTTCATTAATTCTTTTTTAAAATTCTAATTCTACCTGTAATTTAAAGGAAAAAAAAAAAACAACAAAACATGCTAGTTGACAGAAGCCGGAGACAAGGAGTAGCAATGTTAAGAATTCTAGTCTTGGGTATGGTCCAGTATCCATCTATTTTAGTTTTCTTCCTGTATCTCTGGCTAAACACATTATTCAGGTGAAGGTGTAAAAAACCTGCTGTAAATAGATGTGGAATAGTCTGCCTGCCACATGTTCTCTATGTCTAACACCCACTAGCTAAAAGCCTGAAACACAATGTTTACCATCCCAAATACCACCTGCTGCCACTCAGGACAAAACATTAAAATACTTCCGTACACATGTAAGGGTTCAATTTCTACCTGAATTTTGTCACAACTCCTGCCCATAAAAATTTCACCTCTTCCTAGGTAACATGAAATATAAAAAGTGAGGTGTGAAGAAAAGTAAAAAGGTAACTACACATGCTGGAATGTCCACTGCAAGTTATTGGGGAGAATATTAAAATTTGAGTTTCCTTTCATGGGAAAGCACAGACTGATATTTTAAATGAAGGCTCCCAATACCAAAATACTGTTCCTGTGAGAAGTCCAACAGGGGTGCAGTGTCAGCCTCCTGCACCTAGCCTGCAGAAGGGGAAAGCACATTGTCACAAATACTGTATTTCATGTCTGTGAGCCCTAGGAAGATTTAGCAGGAAAGAACTATGAAGCATCTTCCATCATTTTTATCTAAACAAAACTCCACAGAACCATAACTAAATAAGGAAGCAATGCATCTGGAAACAAATATTTTTAGCTATAAGCTACTTGGAATATTGATACTTCTATAACTAAAAACAAAATACTGAAAATATTAAGCATGTTGATCAGTATTAATCACATAAGGAGTGAGTAAAGGAGGGTGTCTGAGATAGGTCTTCACACCCTTGTTAATTAAAGAACAAGACCTAATACTTTATTAATGTGTTTCTCTTCCTTACAAAGCAAATTTGCCTTTCATACTCCCCTAAGGAAGACTTAGGAAATATTTAAGAGTAGATCAGAAAATAAGTAACTTCAATTTCCATCACCTCATTTGCAGGCTCAAGTAGAGCAAATAGCTTATTATTGTTATTACCTTCAAAATCCATTTCATACATCAGCATCATTAAATGAACAAGCTAATACATGGGACCTGAATGCTGGAGAGAAGTAAATGCTGTCAGCATTACCAGGAACTCCACTCTCTTCTAAAAGAAAAATTAGCACAGTGGGTGAAAGTCCAAGAGATTGGACTCTGTGTCAGGGACTTTCAGAGTGGCAAAGAACTGAGGTTAAATTCACTCTTCTTCAACATGAAACAAGATGGAGAAACAACTGTCTTTATAATAACTCTGATAGGTGCCAAATTTCCCCATAATTTCTGCCAACACTCAGAGGTCTCCAGACATCTGAAATTCTTTTTTGTTGCTTGTTGCAAAACCCACTTGTTGATTACTGATGAGATTTTTTCAGTGAAACTCTCTACATTTTCCTCTTTGCAATGTGAAACTTTAATGTTTCAATAAATAGAAGTGTAGTCGAGCTCCATCTTCCCACAAGCGGAAATTCCATAGTATTCCATGGATTCTTACCATGGGATCATCAGGACTGGAAGAGCAAGGCAAGTCCAGTTTTCCCACTCATCCTGCATAAATGACAACATTGCCCAGACCTGGTGCTTCCAGAGAAAGGGGGATCAGGGCTTTCCTTGACTAACTTTTCATCTGAGTATGAAAGGGTTGGCAGTACTCATACCTGTCCTTGGGTTCAGAGCACAGATCTGAAATTCATGCATATGTAAATATTATTCTTCTTAGTCAACTCCAACATCTGCAGATCGTAAGTCACAGTAATGCAAAAAGCTATTTAAACATTTTAAAAATGCACATATTTATTAAATATTATCTAAACTTTACTTTCTTTCCCTATTTTTATCAACTTTATATGGAAATTTGGGGGGGGGGTTCTACAGTAATGCTTAGCTGCCAAGACTGAGAGTACACAATAAGGGAAATTTCAAAGGTAACAAGAAGGTAGATGAATTGTGCTTGATATAAATAAAAAGAAATTTTTTCAAAGGTGACATCCAAAAAGTTATGGTAAAAAAGACTGCTGGCTGGAAATGAAGAACGAGTCTCTTGGAAAATGAGAGAGTGTTGGCAATTCTATTAATTTCTCTTGGAAAAAATAACCTGTGGGCAGTACTGCTATTTAGACTGAGAAGTTCTTATAAACCTGAATAGTAAAATCAAAGCCTCCTTTTCTTGACCTTTTCTTACTAAGAAACTTGAGTGTTAAGTCCTTAATTAAGTATTTAATACCACCACATTTATCATTAAAGTGAACAATGATCACAATAGTCTTTTAAACATTTAAAATTGTTGGTAACTTGAAGTTGAGACACATCCCCAGTAGGATCTTTAGTCATTGCCAGAAGCGATGACTTCTATAAAATTTATTTGGATGTGTAACAGAGAAGAAGAGCAGCCTAGTGGAAAATGGATTTGAACACTGATGTTAAACACCATGAAGGCTTGGACATTTTTGTACAGCTGACAGCTTTCATTTTCAGGTTGAAATTTTATTACTGTTCTAGTGGTCCCACGTGACCTTTTCTGACCGACTCCTGTGATGCAAAACTTGCCATCACACAAACTTCTGTGACTGCCTGGGTAATTTAACAATACACACTTGACAGCTAAAAAGGAAGTGGAGGGCAGCTCTACATGAAAGAAGGAAAAGCCCCAGGTTCAATGCAGGAATCTGTGTGGGCTTAGTAGCTTTTAGCAAAATTCCAGGTTCCACCAGTATTTCTGTCATGTCCATTCTAAGCACATTCTCATTTTCCTCTGGCTGGAACAGCAGCAGCAGCTCTTTTCCAAAAGCAACAACTCCATGGTTCACACAGACATTTTTATATAATTGTTTTTATGTCAGTTTTAAGCAGGTAAAATCTTAGTGTAGTAATACCTGCAGATCTTAAAACTCTTTCCTTTTTAATTAAAAAGCAATTAATTCTTACACACCTAAGCACGTGGGGAAAAAATGGGAAAATAGCAGATAAACAGCAATATTTCTGAAATGAAATGTAATTTTGTGTAATCAATCTGAACATTGAAGAAAATGCTTCTAATACGTTAGGACACAAAACATTTCAAAAAGTACACACACACAAAAAAAACCCCACAGAAATAAAGAAACATTGAAATACTTCGCTTTTGTCATTTATGGAATTTAGTGGCTTTCAGAAATCAAGTATTTCCTTAAAAACTTCTTGGACCAAAATATTTCCATGTGTAACTGAAGTACCATACACTGACTGATAGAAAATTTCAAGCACAGAAGAAAAGCTGTGAGAGAAGTATTCCTGAATTTTATGTTCCAGCAAGACGTCCAGTTTTGGTTTGGTTGAAGATCTTTGTAAATGTATGTATTTCCTTATGCTCCCACAGGCCTGCTACTATATAAAGATGGCATCTGAGCTGGGACTCTGCTGAAATCCCTCCATGAGCCGACTCTAGCACACAATCTGACACACAATTAAATACCAATCATCAGTCACTGCTGGAAGTTACAGCTTGAATCACCCCTGGAGACAAAAAAAAAAAAAAAGCCCAAAGAACCTTTTCTTTTCTTTTTTCCCCAAAATTGAACAGTTTATACCAACTATCCTAATGTGATATTTGTACATCTTTGCTTTGCTGAGATGTCTACATTATCTAAAGCAGTGAAGGAACCCCTTCATTCTGCTTCCTTCCTGTCATGTTTCTTCTTCAAAAATACCTTACTCATCAAAACTTGGACTGTGGAAAGCCAGACAGATGCACATTAAGCTCATAATTCTTTCACATCCCAGGAATTAAGAGGCCAATACTTTAACATATGCCTGCAATAAAATATGCTATTTTTCTTCATCATAATATGCAAACTTGAATTACACTTTGGTTCATGGCTCTATGAAGTCAGTGCTATTTAACTCAACCCCAAAAGAACAGAATCCCAGAACCAGGGAAGAGGAAGACTTTAATTTAAAGATTGAAGTCTTCAGACAGGACACCCTTTTAAGAGTATTGCTGAACAGCGTGAAGGGCAATGCAGACCCTCCCACTCTCGAGTTCAGTGTCATTCCTCACACCAAAAGCCAAGGCTTTCAGGATGTGCCCATACTCACAAAATGAAGAGGGAAAATACTTCATAACCAACTTCTGTGTAAATTAGAAATGCATGCAAAAAGTCTGAGTAGATCAGAAACCCTAATAAAACCACAGACACTGCAGCTGAATGCAATCTCATTAATTATTAACCTAAATAGAAAAAACAACTGTTTCACACATTACCCTTAGAAAAAAAAGTAAAAAAATATATGTGTATATATTTAAACTGCAAGAAACATTTCTTCAGATGACTGTCTAGACTACTGTGATACTTTCAGTTAATAATAAAGTATACACTCATGTAGCTGCTAATCACTACAGTTCTGTCTGTGTAGAGGCAGAAGCACAACTTCTGTTCTTCAGATCTTTTGGCTTTGTTCAGCAAGAACAAAGAACTTTAACGATTTACCTCTGGGGCTTATACAATATTTTCAGGAGAAAATTATAAAGCTGAGTACCTTTTAACAACCACAGTGTAAGAAAGAAGATAATTAAGAGAATTTATATATCCTCTCAATACAGAAACAATTTTATCCTGTTTCTCGTATAGCAAGTTATTAACCTGAAGTTGAATAAACCAGTTTACTTTTGGAACTCCATGAATTTGAAACCTTGGATGCAAAGTGCTCTTGACTGTCTTCAGTAAGCTACCCCTGACAATACCTGGATTGCTCTTTTCCATATATTTTTATTATAGCAACTATAGCTTTTGAGATATTGCATAATTAATGCTTATGAAGACAGATATGGTTGAATATTTAAGGCAGATTCAATTGACAGAATTTTAAGCCTTAATATTTAATTCATTTTTAATTGAACAATGGTTTAGAATCAAACATTTTCTTTGGTAAATCGCTGTTGTGCCATACCCCACTGTCAGAATTGTTCCCTGGGAGGGCGGGCAGGCCCTGGCACAGGGTGCCCAGGGAAGCTGTGGCTGCCCTTGGATCCCTGGCAATGCCCAAGGCCAGGCTGGAATGTCCTTGGAGCAGCCTGGGACAGTGGACCTGGGACCCCCTGTGACAGGGAGAACTGGAACAAGATGATCTTTGAAGTTCCTTCCAGTTAAATCATTCTATGATTTTATAATTCTCTGATCTTCCAGTTTCCCTTTTTCAGCTCTCATAGATGTCGTTTAGGTAGTAAAACCAAAAAATTTGTATTTAACTACAAACATTGGTTCTCAACCTGATTCTGCTCTTAATCAAAACTCCCCAGTAGCTTCTCTGGGATGTCTGCCAGATTAGCAGTGCAGGAGTAAACCCCCCAAAAATCTGCTTTCATTGGTTTCAGCTGCTGCCCTGGGAACTGTAGAGGCTGAGGACAAACATCTCTGTGCCAGCAGGAGACAGAGTGCCGACCACAGCACCTTATATCTGGCATCTGTCTAACCATCAACCCAGAGCCACACAGAGTTTTGGGTTCTCCACACTCATCCTCCTGGCTCAGCACTGAGACAGTTTTATTAAACTCCTCTCTTATTAATCAAAACAAGTCTTAAGGTGAATGACTACACCCTTTGAGAAGAAAGTAAGCAAAGTAAAAAAAAATTTCCCATTTCTTATTTTTCAAACTCCATTTTTCATGAACAACTGTTCAGGCGTTGTTGAATAATACTCCCTCTTCCATTATTTGCCCCACCACTGGAATATTCAAAGAAATATCCAACCCCCTCCTTTCACTCTCCCTCAGATCTAATGTGGAACCTCTGTGTGCACTGAACATATACCTAATTTAAAACAACAATTTCAGACATTCATAACCATCACAGAGACAAACTTTCAAGGCTCTTGAGTTTCCTAGAGGATCTCTCAAGCCTCGTCTACACAGTATTTGTAAACTTCTGAGGAAATTTGTTCTAGTTTGTTCTAATACATTCTATGGTCACAAAAAGAAAAAAAATTGATTCTTTCTTCCTTTTTCAATACTTCAAAACTGGCTTCTTTAACTTATTTGTGCTTTTTTCTAATTTTGCCTAGAATGCCTATATAAGCAATATATAACATCAGCACTTGCTGAATTTGACAAAGTATTCCTACTCACATGAATATTTCAAAGGTTTTTGCATTTTCTTTGTTAAAGACAATCCCCCTGGACAAGTGCCTCAATTTTATTGTGATCTCTCACTTTCCTAGATATCCTGAAAATATCTCAAGATTCTTTCTTCCTGGATATTTTACAAATTAATTAGCTTAATAAAATTAATGTTTTTCTTTAATTTTCAGAAGAAATTATTTTTTTCTTCTGAAACTCTAACAAAGCCATGATGGCCTTGCTCAGCTCTTGCATGTTCTGTCTCCCCAGATAATTTAAAAAAAGAAGGTGACATTTTAATGCATCTGACAAAGAGCAAAATTTTCACTGAAGAAAAGGTAACACTAGACAGAATTTTTCAAAGACATCATCTTCCCTCTCTGCAACATTTCTCACTCATGGTTTTGCTTCACTGCTCTGTATTATCAGACCCTTGTTTGACTTTTCAGTGAACAATCTCTAGATGCAGAATATAACCCAGTCTAAATCCTAACTGACATAGAAAACACAGTATTTTCTAATGTTCTCTTAGACCTGTTCCTCCTATAGATAATAGCAAAAAACCTATTTTTCCAGTACAGATTTTAAAACATAGATATATATGAAAAAGATATATGTTGGCTGTAAGTATGAAGTATAACAATTCTGGTAGTTCTTTCTTTCTTTTCACAGTTTAGGGCAGCACAGCCACAGAGTTTCACATTTAAATGACTTAAAGCAAAGAAACATTCCTGTGCCTGAGCTACAGGACAGCTCCACTGGGCACTGGTGAAAACTCTCAAGCCCTTGGAAGGGGTTATTCTAATCTGTATTTTCATTTTACTTTTGTAGACCTATTTGAAGGCATAAAATCTCTGCTTTTAATTCTAATATGAAGTGCCAAAACCCCACTTCTGTAGCACTTTAGCACCTGCGTGTCACGTGCCTGAACAAACTGAAAAGTATTGAAGATTTCAAGTCCTTCAAAAGCAGCAAAGCTGCTGCACTGAAGGATTTTTACCTTCTTCTGGTAAAAAAACCAAGAGTGTCATTCAAATACTGAGGTCTAATTTAAAACTAGAAGAAGGGAGTAAGAGAAAACACTGACTGGAATTACAATACCTTCTTCATCACTACTGCAATTAACATGATCAGCACTACCCATGTAATTTTTTAAATCTGCTAAATGTTAGATCTTTTACAGACATAGAAGAGAGAAATTTTCCAATGCCTGCTGTCAACAAGGAAACACATCCTCCGTAGGTACCTTGCATTTTTTTTGTGCTTTAGGCAGGTATTTCCCTTTGAAAACCTTGTTTTTGGAGATTATGATGGGCAGCAAAAGCAAGGAATGTAATGCCAGAGCCCTGTAACCCCACCAGGTATTGAGATCTGAGACCATGAAAGCAGCTTTCCGAACCTGCCCTGCTCTAATCCATCAGGGGCTGATGTGGGCAGGTATCCACAGGTCAGAACCTGTAGCAGAAAAAGGAGCTTGCTGAGCAGGGACTGCATTTAAATGTTGTGTTATTAACACTTGACGACACCTCTAGCCGCCCCCCCACCCCCCAA
>VYZT01027453.1:0-31932 GCA_013400735.1 Pomatostomus ruficeps | reverse complement strand
CGGGCCCCCCTCCCGCGCATCCCCCCGGCAGAGCAGCCCGGCCCCGCTCCTTTGGGGTGCAGCTCTTTTTAGGGGTGCAGCGGCTTTACGGGGGTGTCACCCAGCCCTGGGCCGAGCAGATGTCAGTGCGGGCGGCTGCGGGGCGGGGGTCCCGGGGTCCCAGGCCTCTGGCAGCCCCCTGAGCTGGGCACGGGCTCCTGCACCCTCCCGCTGCCGCGCTGCTGTGCGGGGTCACACCGGGACAGCCGGTGGGTTCCTTCCTGGGGTTCCTGTGAGCGTGTCCTTGTAGGAGAGAGCTCGGAGAGCGCCTCTCGCTGCGGGTGACCTGACAAGGTTCACTGGCATAACCTTTCCTTTTCTGGCCCAGTCTCTTCCCAGTCCTGCAGAGGAGGAAGGCCAGTGGGGTCACTGGTTTGGGCACAGGCAGACCCCAGCCCCCCATCCTGATGCAGGGTTACTGGCAAAGGTTGTTCGGAGGAGCCCAGGCAGTCCCACCTGCTGAAGGACATTTATTGCTGTTGGAAAAGCTGTGTTCCAAGGACACCTCTCCCAGCATGGAATTAATTGCATCAGCCGCAGCCCAAATGCTGCCAGCAGCACGTGCGGCTGCGTGCCTGCGCCCCGTGATGCCCTTCGGCATCACCCAAGGGATGCTGCAGCAACGTGGGGTTGGACTGGAGCTCTCAGGGAAGACAGATGGCATGGGAGGTGCCTCCTTGAGCTTCTGCATTAGGTGGGAAGACGCCCTTGGATGGGTGGCATTGCTGCCCATGCCAAGGGGTTGGAACTAAATGAGCTTTAAGGTCTCTTCCAACCCAACCCATTCCATGATTCCATGATAGCAGCAGTCAAACACCCAGGAACGCTGAGCCCATGATGGGTCCAATACCTTTAAAGAGGTAAATAAAGTTAAAAGAGTGTTTTTCCCTGCTGTAGCTGCCCTGAGCTCTGGTTGTGCCAGCCCAGGTGCCCACAGGCCTGTCACGGCTCCGTGTCTCTCTTGCAGGCAGGACACCGGTGAGATGTTTGCTGTCTGCCAGGCAAACGCCCCATTCCGGCAGGGCCGGGGGGCGCCGGCGCTGGGCACGGCCATCCCAGGGGCAGGACATGGGCCGGACTCCAACTCCAACTTCGTGGGAGAGGTGTGTGACACCAACGAGAACTGGAGCCAGCCAGCGCCGGGGTCCCTGCCGGAGGAGGGCTCCAGCCGGAGCGAAAACACCACAAATCCGTCTGATAATCTGCTGTTATTAATGCAGAGACAGATGGTCCAGGGCCGGCTTAGGGACACCGCCCCGGGCCTGGGCGACGTGCACCCCGAGCAGGGGGTGCGCAGCCCCCCCGAGGGAGCCGAGGTCGGTGGGGCGGGGGGACAGAACCCTGCTGAGGAGGCAGCCGGGGGGTGTGTCAAGCCCCCGAGCTCCCCTGCAGAGGACAACGGCTACGCCAGCAGCTCCCTGAGCATCGACAGCCCCGACAGCACCTGCAGCACCACCTGGGACCCTCCCGCCTCTGCCCCCCGAGCCAGGAGCCCCCCCGAGGCAGGGGAGGCTGAGCCCGAGCCGGGGCCCCTCTTCCCGGCGCTGGCGGAGGCCGTGCAGCACCTGCAGGACAAGGAGCGCTTCAAGGAGCAGGAGAAGGAGAAGCACCACATCCAGCTGGTGATGTACCGGCGCCTGGCCCTGCTGCGCTGGATCCACGGCCTCCAGCAGAAAGTCGTGGACCAGCAGAACCGGCTGCAGGAGAGCTTCGACACCATCCTGGATAACCGCAAGGAGCTCATCCGCTGCATGCAGCAGGGCCCAGCCTGCCTGGCTGCCGCGGCTGCCCCTGGCCCCTGAGGTGCCACCAGCGCTGCCCAGCCCAGCCCTCACCCTCTGATGTGGCAGTGGCATCTCCATCCTGTGCCAAGCGCTCACCGGGCCCCTGGGTGCCCACCCTGCCCTTCCCATCTCTCTCCAACGCAGCCAAGAGTCCCCGAAGTGTTCATCTCCATTATCCCTCTGCACTGGAATTTGTTCTGTCTTGCACCCAGGCCTGGGGTGGCACTGGGCTGGGTCAACCTCAGGACCTTGGAGTTTGCTGAGCCCGAGGTGACCAGGCTCATCTTTAAACCTAATCTGAGTCCGTTGTTGAGCCTGGCTGAGCCACACCAGTGCCAGGATGGCCGTGCTGGAGCTGCAGTGAGAGCCCCAGGGCAGAGAAGCTTCTAAACCTCCCTGGGCAAAGCACTTCCAGCCTGTGCTTCATCCCCACATCCCACCTGCACCGGTGTGTCCTGGCAGCCACAGCCCAGCCACTGGTAAACATTGCTTGTTGGTGACAGTGAGGTGTCCTGGGCTGTGAGAGAGAAAAAAAATTGTTCTGGAAAGTGACCTCAGAATGCTGAAAATTAAATTTAAGTCAAGTGATCCAACACCAATATATGTTTTTAATGTCAGTATTAGAAAAAAGTTAATTTAGTCTATGTGTGCACGTCTGTCTGTTGTGGGCGATGCTCTCACTTTGCATGATCCCAAAGCTGCTCATGAACTCGTGGTGTTGGTGTTTATTTAATTTATCATTTGAGAGCAACGAGAATTATTTTTTTTTTTTCTAATCTGCATTTTATCCAGCAAGAGCTGTACACAGAACCCAAAGAACTAGAGATGGGAAAGGAGCTGCTGTGTGTTGCTGTGCTTTGCTGTGTATCCATAGGACACACATTCCATTGAAGTGCTGGTGTGGAGGAGCAGCAGTGGGCAGTGAGGGCTCGCCCAGAGGGGTCTGCGCTCCCCATCCTGCCCCGGCTGCCAAGCAAAGCCAGGCACTGATTCCATTTCTCATCTGCAAAAGGAGGGGGATGAGGGGTTCCAGAGCTGCCGTGTTCCCCCAGCCAAACTGCTTCCTGCCATTGGAGGAGCCCCTTCAGCAGCAGGACCCCAGTGAACAGCACCAGCTGTCAGCCTGCTCAGGTCCTGGCAGCCACCACCCTCCAGATGCTCCTGGACTGTGGATAAACAACCATGGCCAAGCCCACCAGCAACCCACGGGCCAGGGGCATCTCCAGCCTCCTCCCGCCCCACACAGGGCACAGCCGGGCTCTGCTCCCCCGGGGTTGCTGCCAGTGGGTGAAGATCCACAAAAATCCTCTTCCGGAAAGGACATTTTGGTGGCAAAGGGTGCATTCAGCCCAAAGCAACCTGTGCCAGCGCTGGAGGATTCCGGCAGCTCCCTGCAAGGCTCCTGCTGCCCTCACCTCCCTCCTGCTCGCTCGTGTCCAGCACCTGCCGCCTCTGTCATATCCCAGACCTGTGATTGTGGGCATGTTGCACACCTTAATAAAAGCCTTGGAGCCGAAGGAGCCGACCACCAGCTGGATTTGTGCCTTTATTTTCCTTCCCAAGCCTGCCGGGCTGGGAGCAGCTGCCCCGTGCTCGCCGCAGGGGCTGGAGCATGCACAGGTGGGCCCGTGGGTGAATGGCAGGTCGAGGGCGCAGGTCTTGGCACCTTCCTTCCATCCCTGGGCATGCTGGCCTGCTGTGCCAGCACCGGCAGTTCATCCAGGCTCAGTTTGTAAAGGTTTTTAAACACCCGTGTGTGTGTTGCTCCTCCCGTCTCTCCCGGGGCCGTGGGGCACCAGGAGCCGGCGCTGGGATGCAGTCTGAGTGCAGGATTTACCTTCTGCCCCAGGAGAACGTGGCTGGAACCGGGGGGACCGGATTCCCAGATTCCTGGCACCCTGCCCTGCGGCCCTGCTGGTGGGGAGGGCTGAGGGCAGCTCAGGGTGATGGGGGTGGCAGATAACAACACCTGAGTGTTGACCCAAAGGTGACTTTGCCTCAGGCTTCACAGAGATTAACTAGAGATGAAAAACCCAGGCTGTAGCAGCCCTTTGAACCCTCCCTCACCTTTCCCCCCCACCCCCTTCCTGCTTCTCTTTTCCAGCCTCTTGAGTGTGTGGGAATCCAGGGTTGCAATTCGGGGGTCCGTGCACAGACACAGCATGAAGGGCAGAGCAGCCACGTTTTTCCATCCTCCTCTGTTCCCTGCAGCCGGGGCTGCTGGGAGGTTTGTCCAAGCTCTCAGGGGTTCCACAGGATGTGGGGTGCTCCACTCCGAGCCCGTTCCTCACCACTTTCCAGGGAGCCCATGCTCCGGCAGGTTTGGGGGAACGTGAGCCCTCCCAGCCCTGCAGCGAGACCGAGAGATTCTCTGTTTATCTTGGTCGAATGCTTTACACAAATAATTATTTCCAAGGTAAATATTGTGAAAATCCAGATTATTTGCTCAAGAAATGAAAGAATAACTGCGGGAGCACATCAAAGAGGTGGATCTGCTCCGGCAGCAAGAGGCTTCCTCCCTGGTTATTGGGAGCCTGATGCTCCCTGCCCCAGGATCTGGCTGGAGATGGCCAGAACTGATTTGCAAAATCAACTTCAGACAGAGCTTTTCCACCCCCAGCTCTGGTGCCCAAATGAGATTTGGGAATTAATTAAAAACCCGACCAATTGCAGGGGGGAAACCAATAAAGACACAAAACGCTGCAGGGCTGAGCCCAGGCCAGCCTGGGGGGCCAGGGCCCCACTCTGCCCCTGGCACGCACCCCAGGGACACTCTGACCCTGCATCCCCTGCTCAGCCCCCTCTGGGTGCAATCCGGATGGGATGGGTGCCACAGGCAGGCACCGGGACAGGGATGTGCCCCAGGACTCCCTGCCAGGGATTTCCCCGTCCTCAGGGATTGCCAAACCTCTGTACAGGGGCTCAATTCTCACCTCACAGAGGGGTTAACGTGGCTCTCAGGGGAGATGCTCTGGCCTCAAACCCCCCAGGTCGGTGGGAATGCCGCCAGCAGGATCTGGATCCAGCCCTTGTGCTGGGCAGAAACCTGGGGCCGTGTTGGGGCTCCCCCCAGCATGGGGGGATCTGAGCTATGAACCTCACGACATCCAAGCCTGAATTCCCGTGCCTGACCGACGGCCCCTCTGGTTTTAAGGCCTCCTCTGAAAGTTTATTGTTACTATTCTATCAAATCCCTGCGACACTGGGCCGGTTTTACTGCACAAAGCAAGATTTGGCAAAGGTTGCCTTGCTTTGAAAGCTAAAATAATGGCATTAAACCAAAATCAAGTATTTATGAAGCTTTGGAGGGAAATATTTTACCTTGTAATTGGAATCCACGCTAACCCTTTCCAGTATTTTGTGGGCTTAAAAAGAAGTCTTTAAAAATAAAATCGAATGATGTGATAACCGATGCAATGAAAGTACAAAAGAAAATTAATCATCTCAGGCCATTATCCAGAGATCCAGACTGGGACACACTTAAAGCATCCCAGGATCTCTTGTTTATTGCGTCTCGGAGGCTTCCAGATCCCACAGGTTTGGTTTGCAGTGGGAAAAGGGCTTTCCTTGCTCTCAGCTGGGAGAATGAGCACAGCCAGAGCTGCTCCCCTCGCCCCAAATGTCACATCCAGGCAGCACCCGGTGTGGTGAGGGGGTCCCACCTCCCTGGGCACCCTGTGTGCCACTGTCACCATCCCTCCCTGATGCTCCCCGGGGCATGGAGGAGTGAGGCTGCCCGGAGAGATGAGCTCAGCCCTTCTGGGCAGAATAAATACAGGAGAAATGCAGTCACCTCCTGCTTGGAACAGAGCAGAGCAGCACTGATACTGAAAGCTCGGGGTGGACAAGGAGGGAGGCAGGATTGGGAATACCAGGATTGGGAATACCAGGATCGCGAATACCAGGATCTTCCCCCACCCTGCACTGCTGAGGTGCCAGGACACGTTGCAAACCCTGCTGCCCTTCCAGGGTATTTCTAAAACCTTGGAAGGCATTAAAATCCGGGCATCATCCCAGCTTGATCGCTGCAGCCAGAAACCTGCACCTGGAGCACCGCTGCCCGTCCGCAGCCAGAACGGGACCACGCTGGGGTGTGAGCATCCTCCTCAGCCTGGCTTGGACGGTTCCTTTCCCAAGCCCCGCTTCCCGCTCGTCCTTTCCAGCGGCGTTGGGACGGGCGGGACCCCGAGAGCCGGGCTCTGCCGCGGTATCTGATGGAAACGCAGTTTGAGCCTCCCTTCTTTAATGATTCCCTTTGAAATGTTGTTGCTTCTGCACATCCCCCTTCGGGGTAGAATATTAAGCAAGAGCAACTCGGCTGGAAATTCAGATTGTTTTTGTGTCTGTTTTCATTTACATTTTAATGACAGAGGAATTGTAGCAATCGGGCTGTTCGCGGCAGGGCCAGGGAAAAGGGGAGAAATCACCTGCCACCACCTCACCTTTGCCCCTCACAAACAGCATCAGGAGCTGGGAATCACCAACTTTTGGCATGAAAGGGCTCTTTTTCCCTTTCTCCTGCCCAGGCAGGTGGGAGTTGATGTCGGAAATGGGGCTCTTGGGCCTCTTGCGGGGGCTTTGCCCAGATGCAGCATCAAGGCACAGGCACTCCGGGTGTTTTGGTGCTGGGGAAGGGGATGAAGGGTGAAGGGGCGAGCACATGGATGCGTCCATTTGGGATGGTTGGGATGCTGGTGCTGCTCCAGGAGCTCGCTGCACCTGCAGGAGGAAGGGTAAAGGGGTCCCAGGCATCGTCTGCCTTGGAGAGGTGGGGCAGGATTTTCCCTTCAACACCCAGGAACCAACTCAGTGCCTCACCTGCAGCCCGTGGCTCTTCAGATGAGGTATGGGGATCCAGGCCTCCCTGAGAAAACAGCTGGGAGTAAAGATCACTGGAAGAGAGGCAATAAACTCTCGGTTATTCTTCTGCCAGGGAGGCCAATCGAGCTGCAAAGAGTGCCCCAAGGCCAGCCGTACATCATTATTTCCTCGCGTCAGTCCCGAGTGATGTAGGGGCTGTCTCGCTGGAGGGAATGCCTTCCCAGTTTTCAGCATCAGCCCTGGACTATCTGGAGCCCTGGAAGCATCGGGTGGAATCCCAAAAGCCCCAATGCTGCATTTTATTCCTCCAAGACGATAATAATCCGAGTGCTGCGCACACGGCCTGTCTGTGAATGTTTGATTGAGGGCTAAAAACAAAGGTTCTGCCTGGACAGCCAAGAAAGCCCTGTGCAGCCCCAGGGGGCTTGCTAGGGGGGCTGCTGGCTCCTCCTGGCCGGGATGGGGGGACACAATTCCCCACGGGCTGCTGGGGGCTGGGATGGGGCTGGGGGCTGCCGAGGACGGGCTCCAGCTCTGTGACGTAGGTGGGACTGCAGGGTCACCACCGCCACCCTCAGCAGACAGGAACCCCTGGGGTGCAGACCGGGACCAGGCTCAGCCCAGTGGGAAGCGGTGGCCCCCTGGGATGGCCGGACTGATCTCCAAGCTCTCTGTGGCCACTGGAAGTGGACAAAAGTTCAGGTCAGGGTAGTGGGGGGAGGCTTCCAGCTTGTGTGTGCTTAGATTCAAACTGAAGTGCCTGGCTTGGCTGCATTCACAGACTCTATCTATGTTTTCCATCTTGGAATCTCCATTTTCTTCTGTCCTGGCTTAATTTCTGTGCTGTGGACAGAGCCGGAGGGAGAAGGCAGCTTCCAGCTCCCAGTCACGGATGGAGGCTGCATTTCACACCGACAACAAAGTGAAACAACAAAGAAATGCATTTGGGTTTTTTAAGTCCACTGAGGGCTCAGTTCATTTTGTTTTCCCTTCCCGAAGTCTCCTTCCCCCAAGGCTCCAGCCCTGCCCTGCAAGTGGCACCATCTGTATTTTCATGTTTGAGTGCTGCTGGTGGGAGGAGTGGCACCCTGGCACCGGCTGTGCCAGGACCTGAGCGTTGGATCCGATCATCCCCTGGGTTGTGGCACACTTGGTTTCTCAAGCCATCCAAAAACTTCCCAGGGTGGGCAGATCCAAGGTGACTTTGTGTCTCCTTTGTTTTCTCCAGGAGGGCAAGGAGGAGGGTGCGGAGCCAGCACTGGGGCACACGCACCCCGGCAAACCCGCCGGAACCCGGGAGAAATGGAAACTTTTTAAAAATTCATGAAAACCGAGGAATACAAAGCCAAATTAGGAGAGCCAGTAGTGCTGGGCTGAGTCTGTTTGGTGTTGATACTGTGCAGAATTAAGTCAGACTGGTCTTTCTTGTGGCCAGAGGGTAGGAAAAGGGCTCCCAGTGGAGAGGACCCAGCCCGACGCTGGCGATGCTGAGCGGGGATTGATAACCCGGCGCGGGGGGCCGCGGCTCCGACGGATGCTGCTCCGGGCCCAAAAGCTGCATTTATCCCAGCGATAGCAGCCGAGCCAGAGCTGCGGGCCTTGGGGGCAAAAAAGGCTTTAAAACCCATCCTTCATTCATCAGGCAGCTGAGACAGAGAGGGGGAGGAGGGGGAGACAAAAATGATGGAGAACGAATTAAGAATTGGAGGAAACATGGAGGGGGAGCTGCTGTGCTCCGGACAAGGGGCTCAGCCCTGCCCAGACCCTTGCCCACAAAGCCAGGAACGGGCAGAAGCCTGGGTTGGTGGTGCCCAGGAGGGCATCAGGGCATGAATCCCACCTCAGGTGTCACTTCCCAACCCCCAGATAATACCCCTCTCCAATCCTGGAGCCACCCTCCATGGATGCTGGTGGGTGGGAGGCAGCAATGGGTGCTCAGCTCTGGGATCTCCTTTCCCAGCATCCCCCTCCGGGTGCCCTGGCGATGCCGGGGGGCCACTGGGAATTTTACAGAGAGGGGAATGGTGGGAGGAGGTTCATCAGTTACATCTCATGAGCAAATAACGCAATGTGACAGCGAGGGGCTGCGAGGGGCTGCGAGGGGCTGCGAGGGGCTGCGGAGACCCCTGCATTGAGGGAAACCCACCATGCGGAGAGAATGTGCCCGGCAGCACGGGCAGGGACCTGCTGGAGCAGGGATCAGTGTGGGCAGGCAGCAGAGAGGGGACGGGGAGCTGGAGATGCTCGTGGCTGACACGTGCACCCCAAATTCTCGCCTGCTGTGGGACATTTCTGCTCTGCCCCCAGCTCCTTGGGACACGCAGGCAGCTCGCCACGGAAAACTTTCCAAAGGACTCGGTTTGGTTGCACGCTGGAAGAAAATCAAGTTTTAAAACCTTGAACAGTTGATGAACCAGTTCTTGTCCCCCAGCCAACCCCAGTTGTGTGCCCATCGACTGCGGGGCCAGAAGGAGCCATGACAGGAATCGAATTTGATGTGTTACCCAGGCTGGGCCAAGAGAACTCACCCAGAACCTTCTCCAGCAGCCCCACAGTTTCTGACAGCAGCGTCACTGCTGGGAAAGCATCTGTCAGCTCTGCGGCGACAAACGAGGCCGTGGGCACAGCAATTCACTTCCCACACCCTCCCAGGTTCAGTATGGGGACACCCACAGCAGGTCTGAGAGCCGATGTCAAATCCCCCTCTCCACTCATCTTTAGGGACACCTGAAGTACTTTTGGGATCCTGACGAGGAAAGACCCTCTCTGGGTGCTGGGAATGAGCTTTTTGCGCCCCACGGGGGTCACCTGATGGCCACAGTGGTCACCCAGGCCAGAAGCAGAAGTGCCACCACCCAACTTCTCCTCGCTGAGGAAGGAGTCTCCTGCCACGTTACTCAGTGGGGTCCAAAGCGCCAGGATTGCACTGTGGAAATAATTCAAATTAGGCATGCGTGTAATTACCGATATTTTATCCTAACAGGAGGAGCTGGAACATCCCCGGGTATCTGGGGAATCATCTCACTAGATGCAAAGCAGGAAACGATGTGGTGGATGGGGGACAGGCTGATGCAGACCCTGCCCAGAGCTGCCTGGTGGGACAGGGGGACAATAAATGTCCTGAGGCCGTGCCACCAGTGTGGCATCCCTGCCAAGCTCCTCCTCTGCCACCCCTTCCATGATGTATCATGGTGGGACAACCATCCAGACAGTGGAGATCCATCTCCAAGCATCCTAAATGTTTGGAATGCCAAACTCTTGTCCCATCCTGCTAATTTTCCAGCTCTTTCCAAGCCTGGTCAGAGGAGGCTGCGTCCCTGCTGGTGCTGCACCTTCCTCGTGTGTGGAGGATGAGGCTGTGGCAGCTCCCAGCTGTGGGACCTGACAGATGGAGAAGTTGGGTCCAGAGACCTCCTGGGACTAGGAGCCACCAGGAGAGGTGTGGATTGAAACCAGCCAAGCTCCTCCAGGCCAGCCCTGCTCTTCAGCTCTGAGCAAGTTTTCCATGCCCTGGGTTTGTTTTATTTTTTAAATTTTTTTTTTGCCTGGAACAAGCCCAATAGACCAAGTTTTGCATGATTTTCTGCCTCGAGCTCCAGACTTTCCAGAAACTCAACCTCTCGGCTCGTGCCAGACGCCTGCTGCCGGCTCCTGGTGCTGCCAAAACTGCCCTGGAGGCTGCTCAGGAGTCGCCAGCTCAGTGCCCGGGCACGAGCCTTACGCTTGGCAGCAGCCCCGCGGCTGAGGGGACAAGGTGGGGACGGAGCCCGGGGCATGGGCTCATCCCGCTGCTCTCGGAGCGTGTCGGAGCAGGTTCCTGCAGCAAAGGCGAAACTTGCAGCGAGCTCCTCTGAAATGAAAGCAGCCCCTGGAGCAACCTTTCCTCAGGAATTACCCCGCTGATTAATCTCTCCCGAAGTCACCGGTGATAAATGAAGCGATTAAGGGACTGACCTGCCTGTGGGGCTGGGGGTTTTGGGGGGGTGGGCAGGGAGGGGTGTTCCCCCCACCACCATTTGGGCTCTTAACAGACCTGACACCTCCTAAATTCATTGCACCAGAGCAGCCCTGGGTGGCTCTTGCAGTGGGGACTGCGCTGGGAGAAGGTCACCGGTGACCACCCAGGTCTGTCCCTGCCCAGAGGGGACTGTGGAAACTGGGGAGAGGGTGTGGAGGCCAGAGTGACCTCGTGCAGCCGGGGGCCGGGGCAGAGGGCTGGGGGTGCTGCTGCTCTCAGCTGCGTTTGGTGGTCCCCGCGTGTACCGGGGGCTAAGACGTGTGAAAAGCAGATTTATTTTTGCCTACGTTTCATATTCTTCACGCTCCACGGCGGGAGACAAAGGATCAGCTCTTCAATGGAGTCCTAAGAATAAACCTTAAACCTCATCAAATCCAATCCGGCAATAAAAATTGCCCGAACAAAAGGCCAGGGACGGAGGGTGGCGGCGGGGCCGTTTGCCCACGATAACAAGTTTTCACAAGACTGTTTATCCGCACAATTTGGAACGACACTTAAAATCTCTAATCCCAATAGGCATGAAAGTGCTTGTCCCGAGCAAGCAGGTGGATTGTCCCGAAGCGGCCGCGTTGCCAATGCTGCTCGGTGGCCGCGGCGGTGCCCGTGGGGGTCACGGGGAATGTGCTGAGACGGGGCAGCTGCAGCCTGAATGCCTCTCTTCAACCTCAAAGCCTCGGCCCCTTTCCCCCGCACCCCTCTGCATCCCACCCCCTATTCAAGCCGGTTTTAAAAGGCAGCAAAATGGTTACAAGGTTTAAGGCAGAGGCGAGCAAAATGCTGCACAAAGGGAGGACAAAGGCGTGCGGCGGCCGGTCCCTAATCCAGCATTGCCCATGGCAATGCAGCCCCGAGCGGGGCTGCGCGGATTAAACCCACTGCCAACGCCGGGGTTTAGCGGCACGGCTGGGGGGTGCCGAGGGCTGTCCCCCCTTCCCAGCCCACCAGAAGGGGCGGCTGCCACCGGAGCCCTGCGGGGCATCCGTCCCTCCAGGGGCTGCTGCAAGAGGTGGGGTGGAGGCAGAGCGGGTTCGCCCTGTCCCTCATCCCGGGGTCCTCGGGCTGGCGTGGATCCTGTGGAGGAGGAGGTGGGATGCTGGGAGCTGATTGATGTTGGGCTCAGCAGAGATGCTGAGGGTGGAGCAAGAGCCTCTGTGTCCCCAGCGGCATCTCCAGTCCAAAGAAACCCTTTATTCCTCCTGTTTTTACACAAAAATCCAGAAAGTCTTCATAGCAAGTGACAGCTCCTAAACTGCCCAATTTGAGGCCTTCCAAGGCTGTGCCATGCGCCACTGGCCCAGCTGCTTTTCCCTTATGGCTGCTGCTTCCAGGCTCCCAGCTCAGTTCTGTGCCAGGAGGACGTTCCCACATTCCCAGTATAAGGCTCTGTGCAGGGGGAATCTCCCCTCTGGGGCAGGGATGGGGTGAGCCACAACCCCCCAAGACCAGCAGCCCTACAACCACCAGGACTGGTGACTGAGGATGCCCACACCTCTCGGACCCACACACCCCAAATGCCTGGTGGCATCCAGGACAGTCTTGGCTCCTGGCACATGCTGCTCATCCTCAATTTATGGAAAACTCCCACCTCTGGAGTGGGAGTTTTCCATAATGTCATGCCTGACATTCCCCCAGCACCCAGAGAAGGGTCCGTCTCCTCCATAGCAGAAGTTTTCTCCTCTGTCTAAAGTTGATCCCGAAATTAAGGTTAATATTTTCGCAGTCTTGGCGTTATCAGCCCGGCGATGTGCCCGCCCGGCTCAGCAGACGGCTGCTAATCCCTTTAGCACTCCAGAACTATCACCCAGACAGTAACGGGGCTCGGGATAAAGCCAAACTGACATCGCTTTCCATCCCTTTCGCACGTGGAAGTGAGGAGAGACACATCGGAGGGTCCTCGCTGGGAAGGAGGGCGGGCTGGGACCCCGCGGGTGTCGAGGGACGTGTCACGGTGGCAGCGACACGTCCCACCGGCTCAGGCGAATGGGTGTCAGCACAGTGCCACCGAGCCGTGCTGCGGGTGACAGCGGTGGCACCCCTCGTTGGCACGGCGGCCCTGCCCTGCTTCCCACGCCCACCATGCACAGGTTGCTGTTGGGGCTGCGGTGAGAATGGCTGGGATCAGGGCTGGGAGATGCCCTGGCTGTTCCCGAGGTGGGTGGGATGTCCCACGGGTGGCAGGGACATGCCAGGGGAAGGACATTAGCGGGCAGGTGAGGGGTGTGCTGCATCCCGCTCCCCAGGGCTCAGGTGTGCTGCAGCCCTCGCTGGAGGCTCTGAGGCTCCTGCTCGCTGCAAAGAGGCTTTTAATTACTGTCAGTGCCCGAGTCCTGCAGCAAACTGCTCTTTCCTCTCCCCAAAGACGGGCCGGGGGCAGGTCAGGGCTTTGGGCCATTTTCAGGCACAGATTTGTGATCCGAAGGGAAGGAGAGAGATCCCAGGAGTACGACACGCACAGTGTGGTTGGTTTTTAACCAACAGGTAACGGGGCACAGGAGCAGCGACTCAATCCCTGCCCAGAGCTGCCCAAGGCATTTCTGGTAAGGAAATCCTCACAGTGAAAAATCTCTTCTCTCCACGATTATGGCCACTGGAGCTGTGTTTGGACACACTCAATCTGCACAAGGCTGCCCTCTCCTTCCTTCAGTAATCTGCCTTTAAAACAACATCTGTGAAACCACAGCAAAAGCAATACCCTATTTGGCCAAGTCGAGTATTTTTTCTCCTCCCCAAGTTCCTGGCAAAAGGAAGGCACTTGAATAAAGTTGAAAAAAAAAAACCAAGAAGACAGTGAGGTTGTGCTTTAAATTAGCATTAATTTACAAAGCCCAGACAGACCCGCTAAGCAAATTGTGCCCATTAATATATTAACAACAGATTTTCCCTACTGCTCCTTTGGGTCCGGAGCCTGAACAGGGGCTGGTGATTAAGGCTTTTTTAATTCTAAGAGCCTCAATGACCGAGCTGGACCCGTGCGCGCCCACGGCCGCCTGCGCTGGGAGGGTGTCAGGGTGACCTCAATAAAGTAGGGTGACCACAGCACCTCTAATCCCCTCTTTTAATTGATTACTCTCACCCAGCCCCCGAGGCCATGAGAATGGGGGACCCACCCTCTATAGATTAGCACCCTTTAGTTTACAGATCAGCCACTTTTTCAGTCCTTTGCCCTGCAGCAATGCATGAAAATAACACTAATCTCATTAAGGACAGAAGGGAGCCCTTCAAAGTTTATTAATAATGGGAGCAGACAGGGAGAGAGTCAGGCTCTGGGTCAGATTTCAAAGCTGGGGAAGTGGCAGGAGCTTTCCAAGGGCCCGGTTTTGCCAGGGAGGAGGGCTTTTGCCATATTTCCAGCTGGGTCTGGAGGTGCTGGTGCTGGCTCTGAGGAGCACCGGGGTTACTGAGCACCTGGGACCCCCCAGATATGGCTGGGAAGGGATGGGCAGTGCCCATCACTGGTTTGGCTGCTTGGGAGCTGCTCCAAGCTCTGCTTCCCTGCACAGGACTGTCCTCCCTGCAACCCCCAGATGAAGAACTTCTTAAATGATGGGAAGACCTCATCACCTTGGAAGAGACCTGAAAAACAAGATCTCAGACACCAGAATGCAGAGGCTCACATTTACAAGGAGAATAATATTTCCAAGGCCAAAGCAGCATCCTAGCCCTGGTGTTGGTGTTTCAGGTGGAATTGAAGAGCAACACAGTCCCTGAGAGCTGATGGCTGTGGGGTTGTGACCCTGGAGTGGGGCACAGGCTGCCCATTTCTGCTGTCTGGTGGGAGTGTGTCTTGAGGGGCCGCTGGCACCCAGCACTGGGTTTGTTTCACCTTCCTCTTCCTCACTGTGGGATGAGAGAAAAGCCACCTTTCAGCTCTGAGGTCTGAGGCTCTGTAAATGCCATGAACAGGCTATTAGAAGTTATGAGATATCACCAAATTTCTCCCGAGCTGCCTGAATCCTTCAACAAAGTCCATGAATTTTTAAAGCACATTCCACATGCAGCGACCCCAGCTGAGATGCAATTTAGGGATGAGCCCTGATTTACTCCCTGGCTTCAAACAGAAAACTTTTTGGTGGAAGTGGGACCTCGATGCTGCCACAGCTGAACTCCACCTCTGAGATTTCCCAAGCATCCTGAGGGACTGGGGTTTTGGGACCCTCGGCTGCTCCTGCGGGATGCTGTAAATCCCCAGGGTTTTGCAGAGTCCCAGGGAGACACCTCACCTGTGAGAGGGCTGAACCCCGAGCAGGGATTCCCTCCTGCTACCAACGCACGTGGGGAGCTTGGGACGAAACTAAACCGGCATCCTTTTGTCACCTGGAAATGAGGAGAGAAGCAGCTCACGGGCCACAGGTCAGCAGCTGCCCCAAACCCATGGGGCTAAACCCACCAACAGCCCAACAGGGCTGGATTTTGGGATGGGTGTCCAGGCAGTGACACCGAGGGTTTGAGAGGGGCTCGGCGAGAGGATGAGCCAGATCAAGAGGAGGGAGGGTCCCAGGCTGCGATCCCTCCAGGCCTAACCTAATCACCATCGCTCTGCATTATTACCCTGCCTAACGTGGCATGCTTTTAAATAAAATATGCAAAGATTTCTCAAATTATTTCCCCGGGGCAAGTGCGTTTTCTATCTTCGCTCGTGCATGTTAATCTGAAAAATGCAAATTCCACACACACCCCCATCTGTTGGGGCTCGGCCATTTATTAACTTTTTTTTTAATGCAAAATGTTTCTTTCTTTTATAGGTATATATATATGAAAAAGCAATGAGTTTTGTTATCTCTGCCCCTGTTTTATTTCATTTAGAGAAAACATTTTTTAATGGGTAAAAAAAAATGATGATAATAATAAAAAGGAGCTGAGGTGCTGAGAATTACAGCTCACTCAGCACTGCAGTTTTAATCAGAGATTGGCGTTGGGCAGGATTACGGCTGCAAGAAGGCTGGGCCTGTTGTAAGAAAAACATTCATGTTCAGGGGACAAGATTTACTTATTTATTTATCCAGGATGACTTTGATATTCAGGCCTGAGCCAACAGCACATCTCAGGAGACTGACAGCTCCCTGTGGCTGCCTTGGACTTTGGTGGCACTTCCCCAGGCTGCAGGGCTGTCCCTGTCCCCATCCTCGCCTGCCCAGGGGTGACAGTCCCAGACTCCTCCGAGCAGCACATGGGCAGTGCCCTCATCCCCTTCGTTAGGGCTCCTTTGCAAAATCATTAAAAACACCAAGAAAAAAACAACCGCAGACAAAAAATGGGAGAAAGGAGGACCCCGGTGCCGTGTTTTCCCTGACAAGAAGCTGATGTGACAGAGCTCGGCGTGCTGAGCGTAATTGGCAGCCTCTGCCCAGGAGAGGCCCGTGGACAAACTTGCTCCAGGACGTGAGGATGCCCCGTCCCCGAGCCCGCGGGTCCCCACGGCGGGGGGCGAACGGGGACCGCGGCTCCGGCACAGCCGCCGTGGGGAACATCAGCCTTCACCTGAGTAATGAGACAAAACCCAGGGAAAACACACATGAAAAGGAAGGGAAAGAGAAACTCTTAGGAAATAAGATCAAAGTCCTGCCTTCAAAAACGTTGTCCTGCAGCTACGAAGAAACCCAGATCGCCCTAATTGCGGCAGCCGCGCGCGGCGCTCGGCACGGCGCTGGAGTGGGGGACGCGCTGGGGGGACCCAGAGGTCCCAGCACCCGGCTGGGAGGGACAGGAACACCACGGGGACATGCTGGGCTTGCTGGTTTTGTTTTTGGAGTACTCCTGTCCCTGCTCCCACAGGCCCATGTAGCTCAGCAGTGATCTCTGAATGAGAACCGTGGTGTGGGTCCTCATGTGAAGGAGCAGAGGGAAGCTGCTGGCTTGGGACACACCATGCATTGCACTTAATACAATTGTATTACATAAAATTTTATTAATATTTATTATATAAATACAATATTTTATTAATATTTTCCCCACCAGACATTTGAAAGAGAAACTTTGGATAAACTGATGGCCAGCTGCTTGGACACAGAGAGTTGGTTTATGCAGGGCAAATGGTTACAGAAAACAAGCTGCACTGGAGAAAAAATGTCTCTCTTTTGGAAAACTGCGAAGAAACTCCAGAACTGAGGCTCTCCCAGGCTCCCTGAAGAAGCAACGGAGCAGAGGGAACTCCAGTCATGGAGTGTTGGGGTCCAAGGGATGCCCAGGTGTGCTGGGTGCTCTGGACACGGCAGAGCCGCTGTCCTGGGCTGGCCCTTGCCAACCCCGCATTTATTGACATGTTCAGGGCAGGTGCTGCTGCCTCTCCATGGGGCTGGCACAGGGAGGGCTGAGCTGGCAGTTTTGCCTCCTCTCACCCCTTTTCAGTTGCTCCCTGTCCTTCTCTCCACCATGGTCCCACAGCACTCAGGTCCTACAGCACCCGGGCAGCCTCTGGTCCCTGAGGGGACATGAGGGGCTGGGAGTCACAGCCTCAGCCCAGCCTGACCCAGCAGAGCACCCAGGTCCCCGCCACGGTGCAGGGAAGCAGCTGGCTGGCCCTTTAAAGCCTTTTTTCCCCTCTCTTGTTAAAAGATGTCTGGGAGGGGAGCTGCCAATCTGAAAAATGATCCTTCCTTTTTTCCATTTTCTTCCTTCTCTCCTTCTAGCTCGTGCTCATCTGTTCAGGTGAACCGCAGGCACATTCATTAAATCTCTGTCTTTGACACCTCAGCTGCTTTGGAGCCCTGGGCTGCTCTTTCTCTTTTCTTTCCATGTTTTTTTCCTGTTCCCCATCTCTGAGCCCGCCTGATCAGCACACTAAGGCAGCGAGAGCGAGCTGCAGAATCGTTAACGAAGCACAACTCCGCTGGCGAGGTGCTGAGTGGCCGGATTTGGGGAGGGTGCTGGGGGGACCTGCTGTCCCTGCTCGCGGACAGGGAGCACCGGGGCTCTGTGAGGTGCCACCTCTGGCACTGGGGTGGCACGGAGGGAGATGAGCACAGTGACAGCACAGCCTGCACCCAGCCAGCGCCCCAGGGCTGCGGCCGGCAGCCAAGGGCTTGGCTCGCTCCACTGTCCTCAGTCCCACTAAATCCTGTTACTCCATGCAGGAACGCCTTCTCTGCTCCCCAGGCCCCCCTGGGCTCCCCAAATCCTCCCAGGACTCACCCTCACGCACCCATTCCTTGCCTGTCCCGTAAGTCCCATCCTGACAGAGAGGCACCGATGGCTCATCTTGCCACAGATTTGCTGCTTGGCCAAGAGGGACAGAGCCCAACTCCAGCAGCTCCTCTGGATCAGCTTCTGATGCTGCGTGGGGCTGGAGCAGAGAGATAACCCGCCCGGCTGCCGCCAGGAAGGATTTGGCCTCGGCTGTGCTGGCCCATGGCCGGTACCTGCCGCCTGCTCCCAGCCCTGGAAGCCCCAGCACTGAGCAGTGAAGGTGGTGGGGGATGAGATTCTCTCCATGGCCTTTGCCCGTGGGCTCAGGACAAAGGGGCAGGAGCAGGAGGGATCCCTTTGGTAGAGGCAGAGCCCTGACAATGAGGAGGAGGGCAGAAGGACTGGGGCTGGACCCAGCACCTCAGGAAAGCACAAGTCCAAATCCCAGCTCTGTCCGGGATGCAGCGCTTGCACCCAGGGCAGGGCAGTGTGTCCTGCAGGAAGGGACAGCCTGGTGTGGAGAGCGGGGCCGAGCAGCGAGCGGCTCCGGGAGGCTCAGCAGGACTGGGACTGTAAAGCTGCAAATTCCTGCAGAGTTTTGTTAGCGGGATCGGCGCGCAGCCTGGTGCCCTGCTCCGAATTAATTATCCGCTGACACGATTTTGCTTCTTTCCCTTTGTGTTATTTTAATTAACAGAGATCTCCTCCAAGCAAGCCAGCTGTCATGTAAATTGTAAAACTGTCAGCATGTACAGGAACTTAACAGGGACTGGAAGAAAGCCTTGCACAAAGGGATGTGCTACTTTCCCTTTTTGGTTTTCCTTCTCTTCTTTTAAATCTGGCACATTTGTAAAGTTAAAAAAAAATATGAAGACTAGGGTGGGGCAACAGATGGAGAAAGTCCAGCTTTTACTTTAGATCCATTTTTTGAGGCAGAGGTGCAGGACAGAGGTGTTCTTAAGTACTTCAAATCAGGATTGTTTACTTGCACATCGCTATATCCTGGGCATTCCTCCCAGTTCCCTTCCCTCCTTCCACAGGCTGCAGTGGGCTGAAACCCACCATAGGAAGGACTCAGCATTACTTGGGCAAGAGGAGACACCCGTGGCTTTGATCTAATTAATCTGGTCTGTGTCCATCGCAGATTTCACCCGCATTCATCCTGAGCTCGACGAATCCCTGCGTGCCAACCGCCAGCTGCAGGGCTGGCTCCAGCTCTACTCCTGCACCATCTAGGCTTGAGATTTTTAACTGTGAGCCGAAATCAGCCAGTTCTTCCCAAGATCAGACTCTGCAAACAAGCAAAACCGTGTTAATGGGCCCCATATGTCTTTGGTTAAAAGCCGCTGCAGCAGCAAGAGCAGCAGATGCAGAACGGAGCACGCGGAGCCGGAGGTACGGTGGGAGTTCATGCGAGGATACTCCGTGGACATCCCATCTCCCCGAACGCCAGCAGAAGCCTGTGGTAACCCTGCAGCGATCAATTAATAAATGTTTAGGCAAGTCAATGAAGGTTAGCAAGGCCCCAGCTCAACGGGCAGCTCAGGAAGGACAGTGGGAAGTGGAGATGCTCCGGAGCAGTGGACGGCAGCAGGACACCAAGGGGGAGATGTGCTGAGCAGGACACCAAGGGGGAGATGTGCTGAGCAGCCAGGGGTCTCTGCACTTGGTGGGACCTCACGAGGCTGTGGGGCAGGAGGGATGCTCTCCAAACCTACTCTCTGCAGAGATACCCCTATTTTTGTAAGAAAATCCACATTTTTCTCCCTGCCTGGTTTTGGGAGAAGATCAACAGCCTGGGAAGGGCCTGGCTTTTCTGCACTGCGGTTGTCAGTGCATGTCTCATCCTCACAATCTAAAAACCTGGGCTGTGTCTGGATGAGGACTGAGCTACTTAATTCCATTTCTTCCCTCCCTCATCACAAATTGGTTTTGTTGCCCTTTAAGAACAAAGCAAAAAAGATTCCAAACCACATTCTGGTAAAGAAGGATGGATTTGCTTCCCCAGCAGCAGCCAGGGATAAAAGCCTGGAGACAGCTGAGCAAGCTGCAGCATCACAGCCCAAATGCTGAGCTTATCCGACGAGCACAGCCTGGCTGAGAGGGCTCCAGCCTGATGCCGAGGGTTCCACGATGAGGCCAGGGGCTGGGATATGCCCATCGCATATGGAGGTTCCCTCTCGGCCCCGTTTGCATGCCAGACATGCTGCTTGTCCACTGAAACAAATGACCTTGAGCAGCGCTGCGGGTCAATAAAATAATTTGCTAACTGATCCATCTTCTGTGGCAAACAGATGAATCAACTCCGGCTCCCTGGGCTGTTTTATGTACGGATGGGAGAGCCGTGAAGTTAAAATAACGTGTGTGTGGCCACATCCATCTCCGTGCAATGAAAGGATGGCTCCGAGTGAATAAAGTTGTGTATTTCTACATGGGGAAAAACCATCTCTGCATCTGCTGACACTTGACTCGGTGAGGTGGTGCTGTTCCCCAGGACAACGTGGCCCAGGCCACACTCTCCCTTGGTGGAGCATTTCCAGCTGTCTCCTGCAGCAGCTCCGCTGCCCTGATATGTTCTTGATGGCCCCTCCTGGGTTTCAACTCCCAGCCAGCCCTTGGCCATCCTGTCCTTGCCTCCACCTCATTTCTCCACAAGAAATGGACCAAAGACTCCAGTTCCAGCCACAAAGGCGACTCACAGCCAGGAGCTGCAGTACAGTGGGAGGCACACTCGGCTTTTACTGATCTCCAGTGCAGCAAAGCACTAAAAGCAATTAAGAAATGGCCATTTCCATCCTGGCAACACAACTTCCAGCAGCATTGGCAGGGGGTGGGCAGGAGCTGGAGCCACCAGGGCCGGTGCACATGGCTGGGCTGAATCTGTCGGAGAGCGCGGCAAACTGGGGCACTCGGAGGGAGCAGAAAGGCCCCGAGGCAGCCTGTGCTCACTGAGCCCCTAATCACAGCGAGGTGATTAATGCCCTTCTGCTCCCGTGCGCCGCTGCTCCGCTCCGTGCTCCCCTCGCTCAGCCCTGCTGCCTCGGCAGGTCCTGCACCGGCGGGCACCAGGCACTCGGCTCTGCAGGGATGGAGCTCAGTATTCCTGGTGCTGAAAACAGGGATGGAGCTGGCAGGGGTGGGAAAGGGCAGGGTAGAGCAAAACCAACGGTTTATCTTTGGCCATGAGTCTGTGAATTAATGTCTGCTCTCCGGAGAGGGGTTTTTATCACCTTTCCTCACAGAGTTTCCCAGCACTGTGTCTATCAAGGGCCAGCATATTTCAGGAATCCCAGGGCTGAGACTCAGGCCTGGCTCCTGCCTCACGCAGCCTCGGACAGGCTGGAGCTGCCCCATATCCACTTCTCTGCAGATCAATCTGATGAGCGCGTTGCTGTTTGGTTTAGGTTGGTGCAATGAAAGCAGCGTCTGGGAGCAGGAGACAGGCCAGGTTTAAGCTCAGGGCCTCCCCAGGGAGTGGCATCCCAGGTTTCAGTGCTGAGGCAGAGGTTGCTGGGGTTAAAAATTCCCTGTGCCCTGCTGCTCCAGATGCTTATTTTCCAAATCCTTTATTAAAAACCCTGGTACAAACACAATTTTGTAGGAGGTCCCTGCCGTCCTTGCAAGGGGGAGGAGGGTACTGGTGAGTTCGTCGTGCCAGACACAAGCCTGGTGCCCAAACTCCTCCTCTGACAGCTGGAGCACAGAGCTGGGAGCAGAAAGGGGGAGTCCTGGAGCCCAGCACTTGCTGATCTCAACACTGCATTCTGCTGCAGGATGGACACCTTCCTGCGGGATGCAGGTGGAATGTGTCCCCTTCTGCTCTCCCATAGTGGCGTGGGTTACCTGGCCGCGCTCCTCTGGCCTCTCCTCACAGGTTACCAGGGTTAGGAACAGCTCAGCCAGGTTAGGCACAGCTCAGCCAGGTTAGGCACAGCTCAGCAGCAGCAAATGTCAGTGAGCAGGAACAAGCGGCCGCGCTCATTCCCAGAGGGGAAAGGTCACGGATTGCCTGTCCCAGAGGTTAACAAACCCTGCACAACCACCCTAAGGGCACAGGAGCTGCTTTAGCTGGACATGAGAGATAAAAGAGCTGCTCAGACGGCTCAGAAAAATGGGGTCCCTTCCACAGGAAACACCTCGTGCCCCAGCAGCGTCACACCGTGCTCCTCTTCCTCGGCCACGTACCGGGCAAAGCTCGCTCCACACCGGGATGGCTGCAGGGCACTTCCTGCGAGCCATTAAAGCACGTTGGGTAATTAATACCTTCCATGCATGAGGAAAAATGAAAGGCAGGTGGGAGGAGGAGGGGAGCAGGGAGGAGGCAGCTCCATTTTGAAGGCGGTCAGGGTGGTTTTCCCTGGGTGTGTTGTTATAATTCGGAGGCTCCCGCACACTGCAGCGTTCACACCTCTCAGACAATATTCACAGCCCGGTTCCAGGCAGCACCACGCTGCTGGCAGACTGTGCAGGATCCACAGCCTGCTGGAGCAGCTCTCTTCTTCCTCATCCCTTGGCACCACTGCAGGATGAGGTGAGGCTGCCCCACACTCCTGGCTCAGCACCCAGGCAGCTTCGCCAAACCCCTCCATAGCTGGGGGTTACAGGAAAGGCTCCTCTGCGCTAAAGAAAGCTCCATTTCAGCACCTTAAATACAGTTTCTTAACAAACAAAATGTTTATTTTCTGAATAATAATAATAATAAAAAAAAGAATTCCAGCCTCGGGGCATGTAGTGGGATGGCTGCAAGCTCATTGGAGCGTGTGTCCATTACCGTCCGTGCTCCAGACCCCGGCGCTTTATTCCGGGAGAGTGACTGACAGACCCTGATCGATGCTGATTTGGGTCTTAAATAAACACATTGGCCCTGGTTTGTCAGGAAGAGCGAGGTGTCGGCATCTGGCTGACAGGCAGAGAGAGGCAAACTTTGCCAAATGGTCATTTCTTAGCAATATTTCCCTTTTTTGCAATTTATTTCCCTTCTCGCAGCACTATGCCATGGGAGCCGGGCAGACACTGGGATGGGGCAGTCAGGAAGGTTTCAGAACAGGGTTATTTTGCATTTTTCCTCCTTTAACTTATGTCTTCTGTAGACAGAAAAATAGAGTTCAAATATTCAAACAGAACCGTGCTGCTAAGAGCCACCAGATCTCACTGGTGCCTGATCAGACCATCAAGCAGGGAAAGGTGCTTCACTGCCGACAGCGGCTGTCAAGAGAAAAGCCCTTTGATAATTTGCTGAGCTGTGACAATTCACATCTGCAAGAGCTGTACAGCTCCAAGGAACCCCGAGATTCTTGGAAATGTTTTTCACCAGCATCATGTAGGTCTTAAAATTACTGGAAATGGCACTTGAGAGTTGAGTGACTCAGGCTGCTACAGATTGGAAAATATCACTCAGGTCATTTTTTTCGCCCTTTGAGCATGATTTTGTCAAATCCAACACATCCCCAATGCCCATTTCTCCTTTACTGCCATGTCAGGCATCAATATTGAAACAGCAGCAGATAAAGTTTGATGCTACAACACCCCAAACACTTCTGTGCACCCACGTTCCGGTGGCTCCCTGTGGGGTGACTCTGTTATCTCCTCATCTCTGACCCTGCGTGCCAGCAGATTCCAGCCTGGGCAGAAATGAAGGTCACAAGTTACCGAGCCAATCTGGGAAAGAAATTCCAGGAGAGCAGATTGGGATTGTTTTAATTAAAGGAAAGAGGCAGGGGAAGGGGGGCACAGCAACACTCGAGCAATCAAACAACATTTTCCCCTCATGAAGATGAACAGTTTGAGGTAGGATTAAAAAAACTGAAATTGTCTTTTTAAAGGAATGTAAAAATGTGGACGTTGGATGATTGACAAATAAAGGGCACTTTCCTTTAATTTAAATATGCTCCTAGTTTGTGCAGAATATGTTAATTTATACATTGCCTAAATAGCCAGTAGCTATTGTCTGTAAAACCACATCAGATCAGGGCAGCAGGGCAGTTAATGTACTGGCTGGATGTTATGGCTGGTCAGTGAAGCGATCCGAGCTTCCTTCCACTGGCTCCCAACCCCTAAATGGAATAGCTGAGCTGTAAAAAACTGCCAGGGGCATAAACTGAAGTTCATTCTGTCAGCCTTCAATAGGACAAGGCTCTCCTTCCCACAAGGACCCGTCCATACCTCAGCCCCAGCCCGGCTCCTGCTCCTCTGTGACCCCAGAGCTGCTCCCCTCCTCCTGGAGAGCCCTCCAAGCCCCCGAGCTCGCCACAGGGATTTCTTGGGGTACATACAGCCCACCCCAGGAGCTGCTCACAGCTTCACAGCACCTTCCCCTGACGCTGTGCTCCCCCATGCCTCAGTTTCCCTGGCTGCAGGCTCTCCCGGACCCCCCAGCCCAGCTCTCCTGTGACTTCAGTCACATCTCCTCTCTCCCAAGGTCCCACAGCAGGTCTTAGCCTCTCCAAAAAGTCCTGCTCTGCTCCTGCCATGCCATGACCTGCCGTGGGATCCTCTGCTGGGCCTCCCCAGCAGCCTTAGGGGCCCAGCTGGATTTTTAACCCTGACATTTGGCAGCCTCTGCCTCAAACAGGTCCTGAGTGTGATCCATCCATGCCTGACCTGCCTCTTCCTCTGCCTTCATGTGTAGCCATGACTTGGTCTGGTCTCTGGAGCAATTTTTAATGCAGAGGCTTCTAATTAACAGGATTCTGAAGTTAATTAAGACAATCTCGTTTAGATCTCTTCATGAGTGCTCACAAGGGCAATGCTGCTTCCTTGGGCTCCTTGGGAGCCTCTGCTCACCTCACAAATCGCACCTCAGGGGCTGTTGTGTCTCTGGGAAAGGGTCTGGGATGTCACTTTAAAGGCTGCCAGGTCCTGGAACACATTTGTGCAAAGGACCAAATGACCAGCACAGAATTCCAGAGTCCACGGACTCCTGGGCCATGCTCCAGCCTTCCTGAGTCTCCCTTCCCTTCTTGGACAAAGCTGCTGTCTCAAGAAGCGACTCCTAAGGAGAAACTCTCGTCTCCCATGTCAGCCCAAACTCAGCAACATTATAGACCTATATTGTTTAAGAAAAATCCATCCTCTGCATTCCCAATGCCTTCCCAAAGATCAGTCTGGATTAAGTTTAGAGTGATATGATAAGTAGTAATAATACCGCTGCCTTGCCCCTAATTATTTTCAATATAATTATGTACCCTCAAGAAACCTTTTAAATAGCACACTCTCCTCAGCGCTCCAGTCCAAGGGATTCATTTGTCTCAGGAAAGAAATATTCTTGGGGCTGAATCCTTCATTAGTCTTTCCTGGAGAGACTCCTGCTGAAGTCAGCGGGGTATATGTGTCCCACTGGAGGATGTGGGGCTGTGCCTGCCTGGGCAGTGCCCACCACAGGAAGATTTTACAAGTCCCTCAGAATTTGGTTTCTTGGCAGCATAAAGCATTTGGCAGGGGAAAAAAAGCCTGGAAGTCTGCTGGAAAGTATCAGGGAAAGACTCCGAGTTTCACTGTGTTTTATCAGCTTCTTACACTTCCTTTTCTTGTGTTTGAATCCCACGCAAGTGCTGCAGCTCCAGTGTGTGAAGGAAAACGAGAGAAGACATTCAGAGTCTGGGATCATACTGTGTGAGCAGATGCAAATCAAAAATGCATAACCTTCACATCACTGTGGTGCTCTGCCCCACCTGGAGATCAAAACTGGGAAGGAACAGCAAGGCCAGTGTGTTTGGAAGGGAGGAATTAAACGCATGCATTGAATTATTTATACAATATATCTTCAGGTGGACCATTGTTTTTCTGCACAAATTGACTTTTTGTTCAGACTGTGCTCAGGTGAGATCTTGTCTGTGGCACCCACACGGAATTTCCTGTAAAAAAAAGATGCCCTTGACTGGATTCCCCACTGTCCCAGTTACCTGCTGCCCTCCTGTCCCACGGCTGGCAGCACGTCCAGGGCCTGGGATTCCTGTAAATGCCCACAGCCCCAGGATGGGATCCCCATCCGTGCCCACAGCCCCAGGATGGGATCCCCATCCGTGCCCACAGCCCAAATCTGTCCTGATGTGCTCCTGCTTTCCAGGATCAAACCTGTGGGATGCTCAAAGCAGGACTCAGTTTGTGGGTTTTCAGCAATTCATGATCTTTTAAAGATGACAAACCTGTATAAATTGATGCTTTCCTAAGACCCTGTTTTATTTACTTGCAGGCACAGTGGCTGTGAGTCCAGTTGGATTTTCATCCTGCAGAGACTCTTCTGTGCCTTACAGGGTGTCCTGAGTGCTCCCCTGGATTCAGGGGTTATTTCTGGTGGATGCAGCATCTCTGTAAATCAACACCTGCTTGGCCCCTAGACCAGAGAACAGCAACCATGGCATTCCCAGTCCACATCCCTGAAATCCTTAGGGGAAAGAGGGGACTCTTACTGGGAAGTGACAGCCCAGCCCATCCCTCTCTGTACATTCCCACACACCTGCATTCCAGACTGTCCCTTCTGTCCCCGGTGTCTGAAAACCAGGCATGGCTTTCCAAGGAAATTTCCTCACTGAAATAGTTAATGAGGATTGATCCCATCCCCCAGCTCTCTCCCCCCAGCTCGCCACCCCTCTGAAAAAAAAATCAGAATAATAATTAAAAGATGCCTAGAAACGCTCTTGGAAGAGCATAAATTCTGAAGATGAAAGTAAATGATTAAAATAATTAAATACTTCAAGTTGACAAGCAGAAGCAGAATCTTGCCAACGGACATTTGTCGGTAATTAGTTAATTAATCCTAACACAAATTATAAGCCATAACAAACCAGTCAGGCTGAACGCAGCCGGCTGTTCGGAATTAAACTTAGAAAAAGAGGGAGTGAGAGAAAGAAGAAAGAAAAGTTTGGAGATTCTTGCAGATATGAGGGAAGATGCTGTGCAGGAGCTGGTGCCCACCTGGGAAGGGCAGCCAGGACAGAGGCAGGAGCTGGGGCAGAACAGGGCTGTGTTCCCGCCTGGCAGGAGCACAGTGGGATGGGATGCATGGAACAGGCAGTACAGAGTGGGATTTGGGATTTCTGCCCTTTCTCTGTGAGTAAATGCAGCACAAAGGCCTCCCAGCTCTGTTTCCCACTGTGCCACTGGTACTTGAGAACACCCTTGCCAAGGGAATGAACTGGTCTGGGCAGGTCCACAGGATCCTCACGTCCACAGGCAGGTGGTGACATTAATCCAGGGCTTTCTGGAAGATGTGCGGACCAGCATCTGTGAAGGGCTCAATCCTGGGGTGCTGGGAGGGCAGCTGCAAACCAGCTGCCCATTAACACCCTGGAAAGTGTTTCTAGGACAGGCTGGAAAAGCAGTGTCAGTGCTTGGGAGCTGGGTCCTGCCAGGGACCGTCGGTGCAAATGACACCAGGACACGTGTGTGGTCAGCAGGGACCCGGCACGAGCCTGCTGCCATCCACATCGCCGGGACGCTGGGGAGGACAGAGCCTTTGTGCGATGGGAAGAGGTTAATGAGCTGCGGGCTGGTTTGTCACCTCCAGTCACCTTGGCTCAGGTCCAATTTTCAGCCCTAGATTAAGTGAGGTTGGTGATCCACAGGCAGGACACGGTGACTGACAGCTCATCTGCGGCTTCACCGCTGTGTTCACACGTCCAGCCGGGGCTGGGGAGGCACTGAAGGGCCAGGCTCTGCCCTTCCTCCAGCACAAAAAAGCTCTGGAGCAGCCAGAGCCGCTGTTCTGACAGAGAGGACCGGCACATCCCCAGCACGGGGACGCTGCTGGGTGACAGACTGGGCCAAATGACAGCTGGCAATGCAGCTTAGGTGAGAAATGGGACATACAGGTTGCAAATGGGCTTTTTACAGGACAGCAAAGAAGGCACGAAATGTTTTGAAAGAATAAACAGATACCAGGGAAGCGTGACTATCCCACAGACCCCACATTGTCGGAGGAGTTGCCAGTGACTGTTGTGCCACGTCTGGGCACGCACCATGGGAGGGGAAGTACGTACATGTGAGTACACATGACCATCTCCTGACGTGATTGACACGCAGAGGAGAAAGAGATTATTTACAAGACAATGAGAATTAACACTGAAGAAATGCAAGGTCCATCTCTTTTGGCCCAAACTCCCTGAGATGCCTGCACAGGGGGTTCCTGTTTTCCATCAAATCCATCCAGAGCTCTGCTGAAGAGAAAGTTTCGTCCGCATGTGCGTGAGCATGTGTACGCGCGTGTTCTAAGTGTTTTGCATTATGTGAGCTCTGACCTTCAGAGGGGAACAGAAGGAATATTTTCCCCCCTGAGGCTAGAGTTGTCAGTGAAATGTCTGTCTTCCTTAATAATTTCAATCCGGGTGACAGGGGACAGGGCATTTTGCTCTGAACGAACGTACTGTAAAAACTGTCAGATAGAATTTGTCTCAAGAAGCAACATTTCTATCCATTCGGGGTCATAATTACAGGCATCTTATGACCTGTGGAGCAGCACATTTTTCTCAGCCGAAGAAAAGGAGTCCTAAAATAGGTGGTTTGGTCTTCTGCAGAGCTTTGGATTGAACCTAAATGGAATCTAACAAACAACGGTGATCTGCAGCAGAATGCTTTCTTCGTGTTTGCTGGCTGCTTTTTTAAATCCAGAACAAACTGTGCACTGAAGTGACGTAGCAGAAAAGAAGGATAGAAAATGCCATTCACGGGGCTGGAGCAATGGCCTATTTCTCCTATATCCTGTCTTCCTAACTGCCCGCCTCTCCGAATTTCCTCCACACTGACACTAGCCAGCGTCTTGTTAATGAACTGAATAAGTAACTAAATGGGTGATTAACCAAATGAGCATGACGATAATTTGATTGCACTTTCCCCACTTTTAAAGCACAGGAAATAGTAAGAAAAGAAATAATTCAGTGACCAGCAGGAATTCAAACAGGACAGAGCTAGAGGAGCTGGGGGGAGCTTTGACTAGATGTGGCTGTCAATAAATCCCCTACAACACTGCAGAAATCTCTATTTGGCTAAATACTTCGATTTCTTGATTTGTACATCCACACTGGGGAAAAACCGATTCATTGATTTGAAGCAGGTTTTACTTTTATGGTTTGATTTTATAATTAGCAACAATCATGAAATGGATCATCCTGCTGCGATGTGCAGTTGGGAGTCACACACCACTCAAAGCTGGATGTTGTTTTGGGGTCTCCAGCCGGGGTTTGTGTAACAGAGCCTGCAGTGCCTGCTGCTTCCCCACCTCACTGAGGTCTGAGTGACAAATCTGACTGGGAGAGGGAACACAAAGTTACCACAGTGGGAAGATGCTGGGGAGGGAGAAATGGGAAAACAGAGAAATAGCACCCTGTCCTGGGCTGTCCCAGCTGCTCAGTGGATAATTCTCTTCCCCACCCCATGGAGACAATGACAGAAGTACTGGGAAGGAGCATCCAGCTGAGGAGCAGGGCCCCAGCTGGACTCTGGAACATTCTCACCTGCAAGATCAATCCTGCCAGAGACACAAACGTTAATCAGCTGATGGCAGGGCAGGTTGCACTCCATTTTCACCTGCACACTCCAATGGATGCCCTGTTCTTGCCATGACAGGTGGAGGGGAAACACTCTACAAGAGCTGCTCTCCAGGGACTCTGAGGCATCGTGGTGGGAAGGACAGAGCCAGACTTGGCACCAGAGTACCCTGGGCATGGGAGGAACAAGGCAAGGCTTGTCCCTGCCCATCCCTGAGGGGAATCTGTTTAAAGCCACCATGTTTAGGCCCAGAGGAAGTCAGTTCCAGGAGCTCTGTGGAGCCCAGACAGGGAGATTAAGAGCAAAGCCCCGTGTAAGCCTTGCAGGGTTCATTTCGGGGTTGGTGATCCGCACCGCACGCTCCGGCAGCCGGAGAGAAGCTCAGTGAGTCAAGACATTTCTATTCCCATCCACTCCGTTACCCTGCCCTGCGATCTCCTAAATCACTTCTCCTCTCTGCACCTTCATTTCCTGCACCTGAAACAGCAAGAACATGAGGATTCTTTTCTTCTCTGGCAAGCAGGAGCTCCTGCAGGAAACTTTGTCTGAGCATTCCAGTAGCTGTAACATCATCTTTACTAATATCACATTGAGAGACAACAAAGGACAAAAGCTGGTGCAAGCACTGCTCAAACCATCCCTGGAATGACAAATCCCTCCCATCCCGCCATCCTGGGTCACACCACAGCCCCACACCGGTTGTATGAGATGGGGACTGAGCAGAAAGCTGAGCCCTGATCCCTCAGGATGGCGTTTCCCAGCCCAAGGCAGCAGCAATGCACCCAGGAGCGCTCGGCACAGCCCTTCTGGACGGGAAACAGGACATTGGGATCACCAGATTGGGAGACAGAGGTAGAACATGCAGAGTCTTCCTCCTCCCCTGCCACATTTAGGGTGCTGTGTCCCTGTAAAACGTGTTCTGCTCTCACAGGTGGGAGAGGGAGGAATGCCAGCAGCCAGGCTTCTCAGAGCTTTTGCTTTTGGAATATCCCCATGGAGGTTGTGGAGCAAACGACACATAAATACAGATAACTGCAGTGTTTGTCTTGAAAATAAAACAGGCAAAGCACATTCAGTTTTAAGACATTCTGCAACCTGGACATTTCCCTTTAATGGTGGAAAATATTCCCTGATTTCTGCTGGCAGAGCTGTCCTGCTAGTGTCATGGACTTGTGTGAGGAGCACCTTCAGCCCAGGAAGAGGTAGGTGTGCACTGGCTGCATGTGTGTTCTTAAACAGAGAAATTCAATCTGTCAAGAAAATTCAATAACAACTTTCACACTTAATGGTACCCCAGGGGCCCAAAAAATCAACTGGGATGGTGGTTGTGGATTTTTCATTAACCTTCTCTTAAAAAGGTCTCAAAAAATAACACTGAGTGAGAAGGGCTGGTTGTGCATGTGGAGATCTACAGGGGGAAAATGCAAAACTTCAGGTTGGATCCACACAGAAAATCCTTCGGTAGAAAAAACCACCCTCGTTTGATTTACACACGCAGCACTCGATTGAACAAGTGTAGCTACAGGCCATTGGAAAACAGTCAAAATGGTGAATTTGCTGCTTGCACACATTTATACTGTCTCCTGGAGACAATCCGCTGCTGCTTTTTGGCATGTTTAGTATTTTTTAAACCACGCAAACATTATGTCCAATTGTCCCAATGACTGGGTGTCTGCTGTATGCTGCAGCATCGTGAGTTTTCTCTCCTGGCGCTGCCTCAAACCCACAGATTTTGGATGCTCTGGTGGCTCCTTTCCTCAGCACGGAGCTGGATTCGTGGAGCTGCACTCAGAGAATGTGTTGATCATAGAATTGTTGAATCTTGGTGGGGCTCAGGCAGGGGCATAAAAAAAGCGCCAGTCTCTCTCAATGAGACAATATCTGGGCAATTTCAGATTTGTTTTTTTTTCTCTTGTTATTAATTATCCACATTACTGGAAGCCTCTGGGTGGAAGTCTCCAAGATCAAGTTGGAAGAGGCTTGGAGCAACCTGGTCTGGGGAAGGTCTCTCAGCCCATGGCAGGGGATGGGACTGGATGATCTCTTCCAGCCCAAACCATTCCAGGATTTCTGTGCAAGAAGGCACTTTTTTTGCCCTGGGAAATTTAAGTAGATTGAGACTGGGGGGGGGAAAGAAATAGAGAATAACATTCACTGTTATGGTGTGGGCGGGTGAGGTGGGGCTGTCTCTTCTACTATGAGAAGAGTGCGCTCAGTGAAGAACAAGAGGAAATGGCCTCAAGCTGAGACAGCAGAGATTCACATTAAATATTGAGAAAAATTTTCATTGTTCGCGTGGTCAGACATTGGAAGGGGCTGTCCAGGAAGTGTGGAGTCGCTGTCCCTGCAGGTGTCCAAGAGGCTGGGTGACGTTCCAGCTGCAGTGCTGGTAGACGGACTGAACGATCTTAAACCCAACCTTGCTGATTCCGTGAAAACCTCATGTGGACGCAGCACTTGGGGGGACATGGTTTAGCGGAGGGCACGGGGGTGTGGGTGGGCTGAGGGTGACCTGGGAGGTGTTTTCCAACCTCAGTGCCTCATTCAATCACGCGGTTTCTCTAGGACCATTTATTTCCACCTTTAACCCTTCCGTGATTCCAAAGGGACGGAGCTCGGCCCCCTCAGATTCCCGACCCCACCTCAGACTCCCGACCCCACCTCAGA
>VYZT01027444.1:87082-101321 GCA_013400735.1 Pomatostomus ruficeps | reverse complement strand
TCTATTAGAAAAATACATTTAATATTTACAAGTAATTCCCTAAAAGCGCAGTAAGAAAAACAAACCTAGTATCTTTTATCTCTTATCATACCAAAATACTACTTTCATTAAAAACCCATTTTCTGTTATTGCTTTTATCCAACTCAGTACACACCAACAGTTTGGATTTAAATTTTGTTCTTGGTGTGCCTGGGCATAAAATGACAATTTTCCCATTTCACTCCTAAATTGAGCATCTGATGGTCACAGGTACTATCCTTAATTAGGTTCAAGAATAAATCATATCTATCTGGCATCGTAATCTGAAGAAGGAAAGATATATCTAAACTTTTTACTTGAAAGTTTTGCCTTAATAATTTTACTTGGAGATTACCAAGGAAAATCCAGAGCTAAAGTACTTAAACATGTGGTAAAATAACACTGAGATCAGCTATGAAAATGTGCAGACCGGGTAAATGTTTTTAGTTTAAAAGCAGACCCTGTGAATATTTTGATAACTTTGCAACTTAAAGTAAAGTAATAAGCTGCATTCATGCTGCATGAGCTATTTATCTGATTTGGTACAGTATTCACATCACACTGAATTTTCGTAGCAGATGAGTACCTAACTAAGGTTGGGTCTAAAATGCTTGCCTAAAACATTTCCATCTTCCAACTATACAAAAGAAGAAAAATGATAATTTATGAGATAAAAGACCAATTTACTGGAATCTGTATTTAAAGGAGTTCCCAGGTGTATCAACATATTGTGAACACTGATGATGAAGTGTTGCTATGACACAACATGGGCATACATGCTAAATAGGGACAGATGGCAAAGAAAGACAACACTATAATCAAGATCAAAACAAAAGAAACAAAAGCAGTCTTTCTACACTGAAAACCAAGTATTTCATATATTTGCAGCCTAGGATGAAAGATTTTACTCAACAAACAGTTCCATAGTTCCAATTGTTTTCTGTAGCCTGTTGTCTCTGAGTCAGTTCCATCAGAAATCCCTTTACCAAAATTTTATTGAAGTAAATCATATTTTACAATTACCTTTTTCTCCATCTCTTTCTTCCTCTTCTCACCACTGCTTGCATACCCAGGAAATTTCTGAGCACTGCCCCCTCTCTCTCTCTCTCTCTCTCTCCGTCTCTCTCTCTCTCTGTCTCTCTCCCCCAGCTACTACCCTGCATTCTGGCTTTGGTTATCTCCCATTTCTGCTTTGCTGCCAACAGCCTCCCCCATGCCTCCCTGATGTGCTGATATCATCCCACTTCCTCCAGAGTGGCATATTGCAGCTGAAGCAGGAAGACCTGCAGAGCTCTGTCCCACACTACAACTCAACTAAAATGTTAATTCCTATCACTGTTAAGAATGTGGTATAGCAGTAATTTACTTTGCAAGACTAACACCCGTTATAGCAAATGTATTCTTAACTCAAAAGACTGCACAAGAGGTCAGTTGGAACAAGAAGGAAACAAAAAAAATGGTGTTAGAAAATACAACTGACTCCTTGCAAAATCTATTTTCAGGAATCTTTACTTTTGTTGTCAGAAACAGGTATAGCATGCGAAGTAGAGGAGGAAGACAGATTCTGCCCTGCTTTCAATACCATATCAAATGCACAAGTGTGTTTTACTATCTCATCTTTACTACATTAATCTTTAATTTGCTTCACTATAGTGAGAGATGTGCATTATTTCAGGAGTGAAGGTTATTCATAACATTTCTGTACATAAAGATTTGGCTTCACAATCTGAAGGAACAGTTCATGTTTCTATGGTCTGTTGGTTAGGCTTTAGGTATTTAGTTACAAACATTTCAGATGTTTCTAACTATATCCAGTTTCCTAGCTGGATTAAGAAATGTACTCAGTAAGGGTCTTTTGTACCTGGAGTTGTACTTCTCTGTTTTACTGCTCTTCTCAGCACTGTTATTACCTTCTCCTTGTTTTTCAAGCACCTGCCCTCTCATAACTCTGTTATCCATTGTTGGTATTCTCCCTGGCCTGATTTTCAATCGTCTGCCTGGAGACCACCAGGAGTCTTCTATCCTTTTGGTTCCTGACACACACATACAACATGGACTACTAACACAATCTTTGGTTTATTTCCTATTTTGTGGCAGTGAACTCAGATGCATTTCACCACTTAACTCTGTCTCGTTATTAGTGGATTTGAAGCTTGAGGGTAAAAACACACTTACAGTTTTGTAGGCAGATAACTTGGTGAGTCATCTTTACTCCGAATGAGTTCATTGCATTTGTCAATTGTTTGGTAAACAGAAAAAGGGTCTCCAGTGCTATAAAGTACAGCTAAATTCTTGGCAAGAAGCCGTCTGGTAGGAGGTCCTGGTGAATTGTTTAATAAAGAAGTCAATTGTTCAACCAGTTTCTTCTGGTTTTCCCTTATATCAGCCTGGAAATAAAATCAGTAACCAGTTAAAGTTCAGTTAAATTTAAAAGTTAGTTACAGATAATTAATGTAAATTATCTTTACTTTTCATTATTACCATTCTGATAATGACATTCAGAATTACAAATGAACATTTTATTGCATTTTTATACTTAAAGAAAAGACATTTCAAGTATATGACTATTTTATTCTTCTTAAAAATCCCAACACTTTTTTCAGAGCATGATTCTTTCTAGTAGCATTTCAAGTGTATTCTCCCTGTGGCATTTCTATACTTAACTATTTCTAAAAAAACTTGCCTTTTCTTACTTTTTTTTATGCACCATTTAAAATAAAAAAATTCACAGATATATAGTAAATTTAGTAGCAAAGAAGAACTTCAAAGAAGAAGCTGAGTTTCAAGAACTTGAGCATTAGAAAAGAGAACTTTCTTTAAAACAATCATCTAGTCTTACATAAATTTCTTAAATACTGTTAAAAAAAAAAGAGCCTGGCACTGTATTTCATTTACATATTTTCATCACAAATAACAACCCTTAAATAGCACTATTTTGGTTAGTTTACTCTTCCATGTCTACATAACATACTTGATATACATTAACCAGTGAATCAGACAATTGGAGAGTTGGCTGAAAACAGATCTTTCATCATTGGACCAGGAAAATTTTTTAAAAAATGTCAAAGAGAAAGATGTTGCATTCCTTTGTGAGAGAATCATCAAATAATTATGCAACGCTAGGAGGAAGCATTACCAGCATTCTTCATAATAGGGCTGCAAAATCTTGCAGCAATGAGTTAAAAAATTAAAATTCCTTTCATTGGACAAGTGGCTCTGTCACTAGAAGGGCTGTGACCAAGAACTTGTAACATTTAAAAAGCTGCTGCTAACACTGAGTATACTTTTACTCCTTGTACTTACAGGACTTGAGGCAAATAACATTGCATCTTGCTCTTTGATTTAAAACAAAATAACAAAAAGGCTTTTCTTCTCAAGTCTCATAACACTTACTCTGCTAGTCACTGGTAAAAGTTTTTCCAAAAACTGTAACCATTCAAAAATGAACTCTGCTTTTTGAAATTCACCAAGCTGGTTATATGCTTCTTCATTAAGTAGTAAACTGTGAGCTAACTCCATTCCTTGAAATTTTCCTTGAATCTCCCAACACTGTGGAATGAAAAACGATCCAACAAACTACCAAAACTACATTAATCAGTCTTCTTCCTCATTAATATTTGGCAAATCAGAAGTTTGAACACCTAAACATAAAAAAGAAAAAAAAGAAGTTAATAGAAAGTCAACAATCATATAATATATAATATTCATGCTTTACTTACTAAAATGAAAATTTCAAAGGAAAGCCTAATATAACAAATAAATTATAGTGGTTTTATTTAGATGTCTTTAGTAATACCAAATGTTTTTGAAAATGCGATAACAGTATTGATGTAATACGCCTGCTGAAGTTAAATACACTTCAGAATATATCAGAGGGGTTCCCACTGAACGAGTGATTTTCCTTCACCTTGTTTTGCATGAACTGAGTTTTTCTAGTCCTTGATCATATACCTGAAAGTAATGACCAACTGACCCCAAACACAATAATTTTGTTATCAAGAACAAAGTGCAGCAAAAGCTGCAACCAACAATTAACAAATTCCTGTTAATTATATTCACAAATATAAATGCTGACATATTATTCAAACACATTAGGCATTCTCAATGCCAAGCATGGCATAAAAAAAACCCCAGAATTTCATTGCTGAGCAAACCTCTAATAATCTCTATTGAAAAAAAACCCCAAACCTGAAAAAAGACTGTTTCAAAACTCAAAGATCAAAAGAAGTTATGTTTTACTTATATCTCTCAGATTATTTTGGGAATTTCCACATTGTTGATAAGCAAACCAAGATGAAAAATACTTCTAATTATATTTCCCCCCCCCAATATTTAAATGCCATATAGCCTCAAAATACAAAATAGAATATTCTGTAGGCTTCACAAATAAAAACAGTCAGGGAGATTCTGGTAAAATGTCAACCATATTTTAAACTCCCAAGCAAGTTATCCTCTTCAGAGGTCACTAAGACGGCTAAACATGGTTTTTCCTATGCAGTAACAATATTATAGTGTAAAATGACCTGTCAAATAGTAGATGGGCAATATAAAGCATTGGTAAATAATTCCATACTCAGGTTGTCATCAAACACAGAGCTGATGGTTACCTTTACAACTTTCTACATATTTTTATGTAAAATTTACACACAAAAAAATTAGTCACAATTTATTATAATGAACTGCCACTTCAAATCTACCTGAAATATCAAGCAGCTTGACAAGACACCACACTATAAAATGGCAAGCAGATATAAATACACATAGCACATTATATCTACGCATATTTTGTCTGCCTAGATACATAGAAGTTCACAATTTACCAGTTATCTCACTCCTAGAACACTCACAGAATTTAGCTCTATCCTCATATTTTTTGAAACATACAATAAAAAGTACGATTAAGTATAGAGTTTCTCCACTGCTCAGCATGAAAATTACATGTATAGGTCACAAATGCTCATCTGAGGCCTCTTCTAATGTCTACCATCTCTAAACCACGTACTACCACAGCAACTCATCCAATTTACATACCCATCTCAGGATTACAACTCATAGCTGTTGTCCTTAACTGAAAAGATCACAGTTTGTTGTGTGACATTGGCACTTTACTTACCTAGCAGGTAATTTCTCCTCATTGTAAAAACTGTTGCTCTGCTGCCTCAGGTTTTTGGATAAAGGATGTTAAGAACTCGGTTTTCTAGGAAAATAATTAATACAAAGATTAACGTTAGGAAAGAAAGCACATAAGACACAAGTGTCGTTTCTACAGAAAGCAAGCATTCCAAAGTCTTGCAACACCGACAATTTTTATTAAGTAATAGCTCACGAAAGAAGACTGGAGCTCCATGAACATTATTACCTTGTTACGTGTTGCATTTAAATTGGGCAGACTCACCATATACACCATAAAACTGGGTTCATTTAACTACCAAAATCACCTTTCTTATTTCTGTTTTGTTAACTCAGTTTAATTCTAAACCAGTAAAAAGTAGGTTCAAACAGCATCATAACCATAATAATTTTCTAGAAAGATTATCCAATAATCAGCAGAACTGGCAAAGTAGATTCAACTGTTCTGAAAAATTCATGTACAATACTATCAACACAAGACATGAGGATTATCAATCCATTCTCCTAGCCTCCAGATATAGTTTTAATGTTAGAATTCATGGGCAAAACCATTTACTTCAAAACTCATTCAGCTTGAACTTATTCTGTCAGGACATGAAATACAGGTTGCATGTTATTTTAAAAGCATTCACTTTTCAATCTCTCTTCAAAAGACTGATGCTGAAAACAAATAAAATGTACATGTAGATATCAGAGTAATCCAAACTTCTTTTTGTCTGGAGAACCAGTGTTCAGCCTGCTGAAGAGAAGGTTCAAGAAGACCTAACAGCCTTCAAAAGAGAAGGTTACCAAGAAGATGAAGACAGATTATTTACTTCATAATTAAAACAAGGAAGCTTCCCTCTTGATGGAAAAAAAAAACATTTTCACTGTAAGGATTACCAGCCACTGGGACTGGTATTGAGAAATTACAGAACCTGCACCCTCAGGGGTTTCTAACATTTGACTGGACAAAGCCCCAAGCAACACCATCTCAAGTTATTATTGTAATTTGTTTCTAAATGAGACACTTCAATTGTATAAGCAAACATTTGCAAAAACAATTTAAATTTATTTATTTTTAGCCTAAATTAAAGAAAGAAAAAAATGTTCTGGTGTAGTTAGTGATCTTTATAATGAACACCTGCTAACATGGCCAGAAACACTAGCATTTCTCAAAGAAAAGACTAATAGTACTGGATTACAAAGGTTGGCTGCTCATTATACAAGAATTAGTTTTGTAGAAACAGAACTGTCCATGCAGCAAAAAAAACCCGAAAAAACCCAACAATTCCCAGACCTGATTTTTCCATTGCTGGTCAACAAGCAAACCTTGATTCCACAAACCTGTATAGAAAGCGGTATATCGTCTACCCTATACAAAAAACTCAGTCCAAACACTTACTGAGTCTTGCTTCAATAGGCTGTAAGCCTGCACACCAGGGATACTTATGAAGCTTCAAAGTAATGATAAAAGAAGGGCACATGCACACAAACTTGGGAGAAGCAAGGTAGGAATGTAGGGCATTAAGCTCTCCTGCAGCATATTGGTTTTGCAGAGAGCAGAGCAAAAGGCACAGTGCTCCCAAGGCTGTGCAGAGCTGAACACAAGCACAGAACACAGGGATGAGCTGCATTCCATTAATAATAAATATGTCCTTGTTACTTATAACAGATGTTTCCAGGCAATTTCTAAGTGCAGGAGAAAACAACAACCCCAAGGCCACACTGGCCAGGCATGGGTGGGACTCTGCTCTAACTGGAGGCGTGGCACAGCCATGCTCTGGGCTGGTCAAGCACCGGGAAAGACTCAATGTTCTGTCAGGCACTGGATGCAAACACAATTTAAGCATGTAAAGAGGCACCTCTATTTACATCAAACCCACGTTTAGAAATGCTGAATTATTTGATAGTGCTTTTCCCCTGGTGTTATAATTTTGATGCTTCTCATTAAGAAAAAGAAATCCAGGAAAAATAATGTGAAATTTAATTAACTGAGATGTATATTATGCCATCAACCAAAATAAAAAGGCATACATGCCTAATGAAATCTTCATTTGCAAACCAGCATGATGCATCATCCTTTTGGTTTTGTCTTTAGGTAACTGAAGCAATTACAAGATTTACTTTCCCATCACTAGTACAAGAACAGATAATTCAAAAATCCCTCTATTTTTTTCCTGTGAGCTAAGTTTATTTTACTTTTGTACTAAGCTACAAAACTGGCACAAAGATTTATTGGCCAAGGCAGAAGTTGTTACTACTTATTACTAACAAAAATTTTTTCATTTATCAACTGCCAATTTGACAAGCAGGATTGTTCAAGACTGGTCAGAAAAGGGCTCAGAAAAGCTCTTACAGCAAGCACTAGATGGAATGCCATGCCGTAAATTGAAAGGAATATAGGGTGAATCAAGCATTAAAAGGCAACAGAAATTGAATTTTTGAAGTTTCTGACAAACCACAATGAGAAAAAAGGGACCTCTAGTCTTCTTTAAATAAAAGGTGACTCATCCAGGGTAAGAATGATCTGAGTAGCTGCCTTTAGTAACTGCCTTTCAAATATGAGAACCAACAGACCATCTATAACAAAGTTATAACAGAGTAAAAAACCCAAATAGATCTGTTACGCGTATTACGTACGTTACCAGCTAGGTAATTTCCTAAGGCCTTAAAAGATGAGGGAAGCAGCCCATAGACTGCTGTATAGCTTTTACATGGAAGTCTAAGTCAAAAATGATAACATTACCAATGAAAAAGCTATGAGCAATAATGGCAACTTAATGAATTTCACTCTTCCTCTTCCTTCCAACTATTGACATATTTTGTTTATGCACAAAAAAAATAAGAAGTACCAAAAAAAGTAATCTGTAATAAGGGAGACTCCTAACTGATCTCTCACTAAAAAAAATCAGCCTTTAAACTATGACTCATTATGTTAATGAAGATTGACACAAGTAATGGAAACTACCACATGCACCAAGTTTATACTTACAAATTTAATTTCTTTTAAGATTTTTCACATTTTATTTCTGTTCCAGCAGTTTGCCTCTCCTTGTCAGGAACAAGTGCTCTAACAGAAATCTGATTAACCTCAGCTCTCTGAGCATGATGCTCAGGTGAGGATCCAATGCACAATTTGGATGAGGGTCTAAGTCCTTTACACCTGCTTCGTAGTGAAGAAAATAAAGTGTCATTTAACTTACCTTAATAATAATTCTTTGTATTTTTCTAATTTCAAAAGTATTAACATAATTCTGCACTAACTCTGATATAAAATAATAAACCTGTGAATTCAATTTTGTACCAATGACTAATCTAGCAGAGACACAAATGCATATTGTTATTCTAAGAAACTACTAATGTTACTCATTGACATTAATGAGTAACAGTAAAAAAAAAGAGTAATGAATAATAATAATGATTAAGATGAAAAATGACCAGTAATAATAAGAACCGGTGTTTTCATAACAGCTGCCATTGGGTTGACTACACAATCGATGTCATAACCATCCCACTGCTGAAAAACAGAGCTGAAGCACATTTGTTACCTTCAAGCTGACCCTCACTGCACGGCAGTGGTATTTTAACTGACTTCAAATCCACGTTTTTGTCTTCAGAAAGCAAGACCTATTACCATCTGCCTAACAAGTCAACCAATACGTTTAAGAGAAAGCCTTCCAGCCTGACACGTTTAATTCTAGCCATTAACAGTTGAGATCAATGTTACTCCTGCAGCGCTGTTTTAAAAGTTTAATGGGATGATCGTTAGCAGTGCATCTGAGCTGACTGCATGGAGAGACATCGATGCTCAAACCTTTGTTACACCCTCACAGGTACCTGTTTTGTGTCCCCCAAACATAAACAAAACTCCTGCCCGGCTCCTTGGACTTACTTCTGACAAGAGAAACTGAGTAAGACGGCCTTGGCCAGCTGGGCGGACAAACCTCAAAGCACCAGCCAAATGCAGCGACTAATGAATGAAACACAGACCAAAATCCAATAGTTACAATGTACTGTTTATGCTAGTAGGAAAAATAAAGAGGTCCCTAGGTCTGGAGAGGGCAAAAAGTGCAGGATCAAACTCCGGCAACTTCTAATGGGAGATATGATTGCCCAGGAAATTAAGAATTTAGTTATCTTTAGGTGTAATCTCGCTAGAAATTATAGCACACACAGAAATAATCTAATTTAAATAAACAACTCAGTAATTTCATAAGGAACAAAAAATAACTAAAATTTCTGCTCAAATGGGTTTGGAGTTTAGACACTAGAAATACATTGGAGTGGGAATATTCAACAGATAAAGATATTTCTAATTACTGGAAAGACAGAGCAGCCTTTGTTTACTTACTGACTTCTACAAACTATTACCGACTAACTCACAGAAGGAAAGCCTGCCTCAAAATCTGCAGTTAGAGAAGGCAAAGCTAAATAAATGCATCAGTGTAAGTAAATTAGTACTTCCACATTCTTTGTGTGGCAGGATCCCCATCATTCAGCCAACCTTTTTTCTATATACAGAACCCTTAAATTTTTGCTCCACAGCGCTACATGAAGCAACAGCAGGTAACTGCTGGTCCCAACATAACAGTGACCCTCTGTACATATTTTATGTTCAGTAGTGCTAATCAATCTTGGTCTTTCATTCATTAAAAAAAAAAAAAGCTGGGAATTTCATGTGCCCTTTTGCTGCTTTCTTGCATATACTTTCAAAGAAACATACAAGCAAATGTAGGAAATTTCAGCACAAGGACAAGAAGAAGAGAGGGGAGGAAGAGACAAAGAGAAAGGTAACCTCCCCCGAGACTGTTCCTTTAGCAGAAGTACTGGTATGTTTGACTGATTAAATACTTCATGAAGAGGATTAAGAAGAACTCATGGAACCAGAGCCTAGTCTTTCAATTCATAGAGACACATACCTGAATTTGTCACTGATCGGTCTGATCGATTTGAGCCAAATTACTCCGTGACATCAAACTGACAAGTGCTTTTCATCCAAAATTAATACACGGCTATAAAAGTGCCAGGTATTTTGCAGTGTTACATTACATTGGTCAGCAGCAGGGAAATTTGAAGCCAAGCACAGAGAAGATGGGACCAACAGTGATGTTTGACAGCAGTTTGCAGGAACAAGCCACAAGAGAAAGTCATCACAAGACCACAACTCAGAGCACATGGAAAAGAATACCAGGTCAGAGAGGAGAAGGTCCAAAATTTTAAGGCCTTTACATCAAGCAGAACTGTAACTCTTAATATCAAATTTTGAGTGCATTAGCATGTGAAAAACACAGCAAAGAAATCTCACGGTTGAGTACTCATACGTTTTATTGTATATTCTATGCTAATAAAGGGATCCGTTTCCATCATAAATCTTACTTTTTAAATAAAAATATGTACACATTTGCATCACATGCTTATCCTAAACAGCAAAAAGTAATGAAGAGTCTGTCTGACTACGAGCAACAAAAAACCCCACATGATTGCAGAACCATCCACTTCCTCTAGTAATTGCTGAAGATTTCAGATTAGGATAACTTTCATTTTCATCATATTTTTGTATGCAAGTATTCTGCTTAGAAACATGATTCTGAAATCATAGATGTTGAAACAAGACACTTTTCTTTCAGTCCTTCCTCTTAATAGTGCTCTGGATGAAGAAATTTGCCCCAGGAAAGCTATGTGTCTATTCTCTCACTGAAAATTCGGTAGCATTTATGCAGCTACTCGTTAAAGATGCAATCCAAGTGCATCTCCATAATATTGCATGCTCCACATATGTAGGTCCTGCAACGTTCTCCAAGTTGTAGGCTGTACTAAAGAACAAATATCAATGTTCAAATATCAACCAGAACTCTTCTTAACTTCTCAGCTACTTTCATTTGTGTTGCAAAACAGAAGGGCCTGTATTTTAATGTCTTGTGAACAATGATGCTCATACAAAGTACTTGTTTACTCCCACAGGAACAGTTCCAAATGACTGGTTTTCCTACCAAAGTGCTTATCAAATGTTATTGATTTCCAAGTTTCAGAGGAATTACCCTGTATCTGAAAGAACAGTAAAGCTTAAAGGCAACAAAGACCTAAGTGAACGCTATCAGAATCCTTGCTCTGGGCTTCCTGGTTGTAAAAATATTCACACAAAGAATGTGACCACCCACAATCCTCATACATAACAGTGACATTGATAAGAACTACAACACAATATACATTTGCTGAAGTGTGAAGGAAATGACAAGACAATGTCTTCTAGGAATGCTGAATGATTTCTGTGAAGTTTTGAGGACAAAGCTTGACATAATTAGAGAAAAATACCCTGAACAAAGTGCCTGAAAATGCAATAGCTGTTTTAGCAATGCAAAATATTAAAGCAATCTAAAAAAATTTAGAAGTCATTCATTCATCATGTTAAAAAGTACATAAACTTTGCTTTCAGGTTTCTTATCATCACTTTAATTTTTATCTCCACAAGAGAAGATTCCAGGAAACCAAGAAACAGCAACTTTCAGTTACTGAGAAATATAAACAGCCATTTCCTGAGCTCCACAGTGGGCACTACTGGCACACTCTGACCCTCACAACTCTTGAACATTATTTAGGTTCATTTCTGAAAGTTTCAGTCAAAAGGTAAACTTGGCTACATTATAGGGACCTCAGAATATTATTTTGTTTACAGTCAATTGGGCAAACTGCATATAAATAATTAACCAATGCTTCAAATAGTCAGAAAAACAGTGTCATATCTGATACTGACAAAGTGAGTTTAAAACATTTTCTTTTTCCCCAAAACTGGACTAAGAAACTTCTAAAAGCAGTAACTAGCTTCAGTCTGAATAAAAATGCGTAGAACATTTTGAGTTTATTTCTCTACAGATTTGAAACCTGGTGTGATAGCAATGCCACTGTGTGGCAAGTGCATGAAAGCCACAGAAGTATAAATATCCACCTACTAACAAAAATTTCAATATATGTCTGAACATACCTTTAGTTCTGAAAATGTTGTAGACAATATTGTTTATCTAATATAGACAAAATATACCAAACTAAGTATGCTGTCAGGTTGTTGTTTCTTTGGGGGTTTTTGTCACAATGACAGAAGTTTCAGGAAATAAAATTACTTGTTAAAATGTTAAATTGACTTACACTAGGTGATAATATATGCATATGGATTACCTAAAGTGCAGGTTGATTTTAGCTACCAATTTTCTGTAAGGTAAATGCTGAGTCCAGTGTAGCTTAGCCCTAAATTAAGCCACAGGGAATTTCTGTTGAACATATACTGAAATCCCAAAAAAGGATACATATTTTTCCTGAAAATCATTACAGATTTCGCTATGATTAGATTCCAACTGCACTGAAATACCGACACAGAAATTTAGCAGCAGCAGCAGAAGCCCTCACAGATGCAAACTCTGCAGGAGACTTGTTTGGCAGATCAGAGATCACTATCCGGGCACAAATCACTGACATACCTCACTGCAATGGTTCTTTCTCTAGGTATTTTACATGGCTGTTCCCCAAAGAAAACTCCAAAACAGCTCAAAAAATGTAACTGCGCAGAGATTTCAAGCCTTTTTGGTCCGTAATGTAGATATAGACATACTGTGCATCTATTTAAAGCTTCTGCTACTTTAAACACAGTAAAAACATAAAGGTAAAAGCTGAATAGAACAAACATCCCACAATCTGCAAATGTTTTTGTGAGAAGGTATTTCTAATATCCTGCCTCATTAGGATGTTCTGCATCTTAAAACAGAAGATCATCCTGCATTGATTAATAAAGTTTTTGATGTGTTGGCATACAACATCATGAACTAGTCAGTAAGTCAAATATTTTACTGACTACAAAAACAATCCTATGTTCAATAATCAAGCACAAGTTTTCAGTGTATGGCTAGACTTAGTGTAACATTAAACTGGCTTCCTTCCCCCACCTCCTTTTCATTTTGTCAAACCACCAGGAAAAGAAACCCAAGCTCCATTAGGCACACAATCAGAAGTAATCTCTCTTTTGGGTCTCACTTGTTATTTCATACATGAATTGAGACTATTACATATCATGTAGGAAAACACTAAAGCATACAATATAGCTTGACTATTTCTGCAGACAGGGAAAATATTTCTGGCATGTGAGACTAAAATAAATGTACAGTTCATGGTCACAGCTGCAAACACCTAATCCTACTAAACCAAACCCCAAACTCAAAGAATCACTACAAATAATTAATCCAAAATTCAAAAGAGATCAAATTTCACATACAGAAGCACAGACTTTTATCTGCCTTCCTCATCTCCGATCATCCTTCCACCCATATCTCAATAAACTTTACTCTTAACTAAACTTACAACACCTATTACTGTTTCCTGCATTCAAAAATGTCAACACTAATGCAACTTTACAGGGCTTACATTCCTGTGCAAGGTTTTTACCAGTTACATAGTGCAGACTTAAACACTGTCCTATCCAGACAACCAGCAATTCAAACTGCAAAAGCTTACAATAACATCTCTACCTATCAGAATGTTCAATATTGCTACCCCTCCCCAAATACTCTTAATTACCAAGGTTTATAGCAAAATATAAAACCAGACCCCAAAACCGCGGAACCTCGGTGCAGGTGAATGCCAAATCCCTGCCTGCAGCCTCGGGATCGGTACCGGCCCGCGCCAGGCAAACACCCGCGCTGGCCCACCCCACCCCGCGCCCGGCGGCACGGCCGCTCTGCTGCCGCTCCCCGCACACCCGGGCTGCGTCCGGCCCCACAGCCCCGGGGAACGGGACGCGACAGCACGGGCTGGGCTGAGGGATCTCGGGAGCCGCCCGGCCGCCCGCTTTAGAGCCGCCTGTGTGTGTGTCACCCACCGACCCAGCCGGCGGCTCGGGGGGTGATCCAGCACCTTCTGGGCGCAGGCCTCGGGCAGGCACAGCCCCGCAGGGCTCCCGGCTCCGCTCGGCCCCGCTGCCCCTTCACACAGCCCCTGCTGCCCTGGCCTCCCTCAGCCCGCGGTACCTGCGGCCGCAGCGCTCCCGCGCCGCTCTGCAGGCTCGGCCCCGGCCGTCCGCCCGCCCTCCTCCGGCGCAGGGGGCGGCGGGTCCTGCGCCCGAGCTGCC